>JAQQZZ010072651.1:0-21318 GCA_030265115.1 Mopalia vespertina
AGTTTGGGAGGGAGCTGTGGGGCCGAACGTTAACATTACGGCTTATGGCAAATTAATGGTGGTCTTGCGCCAAATGTATTTGCGCAAACGTGATCAAGGGGAGGTAAGCGTGTAAGCGTCTCGAGACATGCGCCTGTGATTGAGATAAATAAGACGACAGTTCAGCTTCCTGTCTGTTTCTCTTTTTTGTCAGGTTCTCAGAAGATCACGTTGATTCATGTTCAAAAGCAGCATTGTGAAGTCCCAAATATCAGTCGCAACATTAGCGTCTTTGATTTCACAGCGACGGATCTCTAGGAGGGGTATTAGAAGCGACTATCCAATGTATCCAGAGTCGGATTGCTTGACGGATAGCAAGACCATGTAGACAGCGCTTCGCAGAAAAATCCGGGTTCATGACAATTAGATATGTATGTATGCGACGTCTAGTAATGTACAAAGTGTGCTTATTTCACTAGAATGATTGGTGAACCTGGTATTGTGTTTATATCTCAGGAGATTTCTTATGCGAAACGCATCTCAAGGTGGACGCTTTACATTTTAACATTTGAATAAATCTGTATAATCATCACATAAACACATAAAATAACAAAACGAAAGATAAGATTATTTTTAAAAAATAGAGCATTATATTTTCGGAACATACATAGAAATATTTTTAGAGAAGCATGACTTGCTTATAGTTCAACAAGAATGTACTAAAAATCAAATTAGTACGCACATATATTTTGCAGTAACTTTATACCACAAACTGGTATTTAAATTCGATATATCAATAATACATATAGGAGATTTTTTATTGGTGAAACAGTGTAAAAATTAATATTCGTATAATACATTATTAGTGTTATACCACAGGGTTTCACAGCACATTATTATGTCACATATAACACACCATCCCGGTATCGGACACGCTCTAGAGTGTATTACACAGTGAACTTTGAACATCACAAATATCGCTCAAGTGAGTGGGTTGCCCTTTCCAGCATTATTTATATTGTATTCAAACTTCACTATGTAATATTCGATTTATTATTTATACGAACAGTAAACTCACAATCGCGACAATTTCCCTGATCAGCTGTGATCATGACAATGTCAAAATAAGATGTCAAATACATTTGAGATTCCTAAGCCTGAATATTTCAAACACATGATTTATTTATGTTCATTATGAGTTTTTGCTTCTCCAAAAGATTATTTTTCTTATTATTTGGATAATCTTTATTTGCCCCTCAACATATCAGTGGAACTATTATATGTCGGGGAACACTTATGTTTCACTGGTATATAAATATTAAATAACTAAACGTTATATTTAAAGACGGCCAAGCCTTTACTTTCCAATGAACTGAGGACTTCTATGGCCTGAAACATGGACATTCATGGTGTGAACCATGGGCCTCCATGGCCTGAACAGAGGACATATGTGGACTTCGGCCTAAACCATGGGCCTCCTTGGCCTGAACAGAGGACATATGTGAACTTCGGCTTAAACCATGGACCTCCATTGCCTGAACCATGGACCTCCATGGTATGATCCATGGCATATATGACCTGAACCGAGGACATAGGTGGACTTCGGCCTTAACCGTGGTCCTCCACTGATCCATGGGCATATATGGCTTGAACCGAGGACATATGTGGACTTCGGCCGAAACCATGGACCTCCATGGCCTGATCCATGGGCATATATGGCCTGAACCGAGGACATATGTGGACTTCGGCTGAAACCATGGACCTCTATGCCATTGATCAGGGACGCCCATGGCCTGACCAGTATATCATCTATGTTCAATAAGCAGTTTTATTGTTGACTATTTATATATATTTTGAATAAATGAAGAAAGAGAAAATTGCTATTTTATATATAAGAGATTTACACATAGTTAGCATAAACAAATAAAAAAATACTAAATACAATCTAGAAAATTCCAACAAATCATTTTTCATAAAGAGGCTTGAGCTGTGTTGCATGAGTCTTATTTTTACATCCGCTATTTCAAAAGTCAAATTTATACGACAAAAGTCCAACAGTTAAACTTGGCTTGCTATTCTAAGAAACAAAAATGGATGAGATACTGAGCTTATATTGGCGAAAAAGCGGGTTAAACAATACATTTAACATAGACCAGCGTGAAAGAATGGAAATAAAATGCATATGTAATAATTGGTATGATTAGATGTGAATGTTATTTCTATAATATCGTGTTCTAAAACTCTTTTAGTACCAGCTGAGGTGTATTTAACCTTATCTATGGTACAAATAGTCCAATCAACGTGACATCCTTCACATGAATATCGTGAGAAGAAAAGACATCGCCAGGAGAACATAGGATATCTTTGTGACAGGTGCAACAGCCAGGAGATCGGTTGTTGCTGTATCAAGAACCACTTGGCCACCTGAAAAACAGAGAAAAATCCGAGCATTATAAACAACGAAAGCAAACTCACAGTCTCCTATATATCACGATGTAGCCACCAATCTTCTGCCACACATGAATGCATAATGGACATTCATTGCAGCTTTCACATACAATTCAGTCCTTTCTTTTATTTTCAGCGGTTGGGATATTGAGCTATTTCCTCTGGGGATTTTGAGACCAACGTGAACAGTGTTCTAACAAATTTGTCGTCATTATACTGACAGCATTATAGGGGCCTACTGTTCATAATTCTATAAACAACATCCTTACAGAAAAGCCCACGGAGTCCCCCTTACATTTACCAAAATGTTGATAAATTTCTGATTAGATAGGCATGAATGGAAGTTTCAAATTGAAAGGAATGAAGTTTACCTTAGGTGTATTCGGTCTATGAAAAGGGTTTGATAATCCGAGATAATTCCTGAATCCCAATTAACTCTATAGCCCAGCACCAGAAGAAAGTTTGATTTAAAATAATACATTATTTCAAATTCAATATGCCAAATTAGCAGATTATTAAATTCTCATATTATCAGGTACATTAGAAACCCAGATATAGATAAGATATAGACTAGATCAGACCAAATCCTAATTTAAGCGGCGTCGATCGAGAGGTCTATCACGGAGATAGTCCTCAAACTGGACAGGTCAGAGCCGGTACGAGTCATCTGTATATTGTCCGTACGATTATGCCAGATGTAACTGAGATAGGAAAATACCTGTACGATTTTTATCACATAGGTGAGTTTTAATTGCGTCATTTCTATAGACGTTCTTACCTAATGTGAATAAAATGCTTGGACTTTGTTTTCCGTATCCTCCATCACTATAACCGAGGGTCCGTAACTCGTACATTTTATCTCTCTGTAGTCCATCAATAATTCCAGACAGCTCCATCCCCAAATCAACGTCAATAGCGTTCTCTATTCTGTCTCCAGCTCCCCAGTATCTCAACTACAAACAAATACACATGATTATTGGTGTTAACAGGGTTACCTCCCCTCACACCCTCAATCGGCTCAACCATGCTGATTTCCGAGCTCTCACATCCTCCATCACCAGTGCCTTTTTTTAACCACAGAACGCAAATAGTGGCAATACTGATTTTGAGAATAAGTGTATTATACATATAGTTAGTTTTCCAGCAAAAGAACTAAAAAATTCAAAGTAACAATAATGTAAAAAATTGTATGAAAATCTGCTATATCTGCCATGGATTTTGTGGAATTCAAACTTATATTTTAATTTGAGCTCACTGAAGATACATTTCTAGCTAGGAGTAAATCCATGAATTCGTTTTCAAGACAGTGTGTTAGAAAAAGAATAGTTCGCGTTTATAACTTATAACAAGCAACCGTCCGTATCTGACCATCACGTACAAAAGAGAACCGAACCATCTCCCATCAGGACACAGCCACTTTGTTTCCATGTAATGGGGGAATTGCTATGAAGTTATCCATTTCGTTGGACACAAGAGCAGCATTACTCAGACCCAAATCATACACAACGGTGACGACTGACAAAATTAGTACACCCGCTGGGACGGCTAAACTGCCAAAGGCCAAAGGGAGACTACTCTTCAGCGTATTTTCTAAAATGTATACTACTGCTGGAAGTCACAATTTCCTATAACTTGGATACGCGATACATTTTAACTTATGCATAATAAGTAATGCAGCGTCAAGTTACCAACCCATTGTAAATCTAATATACGAGAAATTAATAGTTAGTCTCTTGTTTTGTAGTTTGTTGGTGGAATGTTTGTGAGGCCTTACCATATAGCCCCTGAGAGGATCCTCGTCCATAGTTGTACTGACTCCTCTGAACTTTACAAACACACTGTCCGCACCATATGAGTGGATGCTAACCTCCTTCGGGTAGCGCAGCGGGGCTAAAACAAGAACATAATAACAGTTAAAAGTGGCAAACATGGAAGTGTGAATCAATAGATTTTTACCATTACATAAGGTACATAAATAAATTAAGGGCTTTTTTTTTATCAAATCTGCAACAGTTTTTTACAAACGACTTTTTCTTTGTCAATTTTATCAACGACTGTGACAATATTTCATCTTGAAAACGGTACCATTCCTAGCAATAGTATTTGTATATTTAATACCACGTGTATATGACGTTACTGGGTTTCTTGGAGGCTAAATGGGCAACACGTGTAGTAAAAATCCATTCATTTGGCTACATTGTTTTAAGTGTCACGTACGACTACTTAAGACGCTAACGTGACCCCAAGAAGTAAAGATGACTCCATATCAAGTATTAAACATTGCTATTTTATTTATATTTTGTTATGTTTCCAAGTTCGCCATAATTAAATGTGGCAGAAATCAGACCTATCCTCCTTACCCTCTCCGTCTGTTTCCTCAAACTCGTCCTCACTGATGGGCCCCAAACCGGCCGAATTGAAGACCTGTATAGTAAACATGTAGTATGTACCGGGCTGAAGGCCGATAACTGTGGTCTCCCCAACTTGACCATAAACTGGTTTATAATGCATTACCACTTCACTATCTTCATCCATGTCATTTAAAGACGGTTCGATCCAATAATTAATCTACAAAAACAATGTTAAAAATTGAATGAAGTTCAGAACAAAATATAAACAGTAAACAATGTATTGGGACAATATAGTATTTCGATTACGTAGGAAGAATTGAATCATTGTGTTGCATATATTCAAAGATAAATCGTTGTGTGGTAGCAGTACCGTAGTAGCAGTAATAACAACCATGTAAGTCTTATCTTAAGGTCCAAATGACACTGTTTGTCTGGGTGTCTTTATCTTGAGTACTCACAGCCAGCCAACACACATATTGTATTTGTAGTTATTAATATTAAAGATGTAAACAGAAAATAAGTAAATCATTCACAGCTACATGCACAGCAGATACTTTGTCCGTGTTAAATTTGAATTTACATTAACCTTGTGTAGAAAGGTGTTTTTGTGAGGGCCGGGGATGGGTGAGGCGGCTCTTTTTTGTGAGGGGTGGAGGGTGTCTTTTTTTTAAGTGGTTAGGGGTGTCCTTTTGTGAGGATGGTGGTGTCCTTTTTAAGGGGGTGGGAGTCGCCTTTTTGTGAGGGGAAGGGGTCATTTTTGTGATGGGGGTCCCTTTTGTGCTGGTGTAAGTTCTCATAAAATTGTAATTTTTGGGTCTGTGAATGAACAATGTCTAAGATATACTGGTTTCAAATCCCCGTAACATGCAGATTATTCAGTTATAACTGTAGCCATCCAATGTAAAGGATCATTTTTGTGAAAGTCCTGAACTATCCAGGTTTCCTGTATGACGATTAACCACCATAAAAATGAAAAGGCACGAATTAATCTTTGTGACGGATAAATGGAAATAAAGTATACATACCCAGTACCCCTCGACCTTCCCTCTAATACTGATACGTGTCTCAGGTAAAGGATCCCACATGAGTGTAATAGCTGTACCATTCACAACATCTGTATCGAATCCAGGCAATACACCAATTGGAACTGAAATTGAAAGCAGAACATACCATAATTATTATTAATCTATTTGTTTAATTTCTTTGTTAAATGTTTATACAATGTTTATTTTGTTTATACGACTGATATGGTGAATATCCAAAATGATGAACTTCTGCAAAATAGCAAAGGCTATACAAACTGTACAAACACAGAGGGGATGAATTGTGTGATTGAAGAATAGAGCTGTAGTCTTTATGGTTGATAAACAAAGGAGACAAGCTAGCTTATTTACCTAACCCAATAAGTGCTGAGAAGTGAAAATGATTATGGTAAATGTATCAACTATATTTGTCACGTAATATCTGAGAAAACCATTTTGAGAAAGTTCATTTACAGCTTATTTACACGGACTCTCTGTTTCCACTGTAAACCTCGAGAAAGTCATAACTCTGTAACCTGTTTTCTTACTAATACAACTCCATCAACGGCTGGAGCATCATTTTACTGTCTGGATATCCAACGTATAAAAACATGTTAGGGATTAATGGGATTATCGCAGCTGTGTTTTATTCGTCGTACGTGGATGTAATGTCAAACCAGGAATGTCGACACCAACACTTCTTCTAAGTTTTTTGTTATGTACGTTCTAGAGCTTTTTAGAAAATTTAAAAAAAAAAAAAATTTTTACAAGTTATTACAAGGCCTACTTAATCTGATTAAGATAACATATAAACCCTCCCTCCGGTCTCTAATATTACTACTGTAGAGGGCTTAAACAAACCGAAATAGATAGTCAACATGAATTATTCATGATTTTCTTGGGAATTCTCGCCATACTCTACGCAGATCAAGGTATCTATATAACAGTCATAACCTGTAAGAATATATATTACTTATGAAGTTCTAGCTTGTCCCGCTTCATTCAGTATTTATTACAGACTTGTGTTATCTGGGATATTATTGAACAACCGGGCCGGCGACTTTTCGTGAACCCCAGAAAGTCTGACCCAACTGAACACCGTTTGGTTCTTTTTACGGGGAGCTTTATGAATTTGATTTTAATCTGACTTTACCAGATAAGCTAATTCAGTTGGTGTAACTAGTGGGCTTCGTAAATAAACCACAAAAATATATGTCTGTTAAGAGGAAATCAGTTTGGAATCATTTCCCTGTATCTTAATAAAATTTACATGTGTAATCCTCAGATTACAAGCATACCAAATAGCGAAGTCAAAATCAAAACCCGGGGTACCGTACACCTTAGCTAAGTAGGTCCATCGAAACCAGGGTTACAGTACACCTTAGCGAAAGAAAAGTCTATGGAAACCAGGGTTACAGTGCACCTTAGCGAAAGAAAAGTCTATGGAAACCAGGGTTACAGTGCACCTTAGTCGAAGAAAGTCTATGGAAACCAGGGTTACAGTGCACCTTAGTCGAAGAAAGTCTATGGAAACAAGGCTTACAGTACACCTTAGCCGAAATAAGTCCATTGAAACCAGAGGTGTAGTACACCTTAGCCGAAATAAGTCCATCGAAACAAGGAGTACAGTACATCTTAGTCGAAGAAAGTATATGGAAACCAGGGCTACAGTACACCTTAGTCGAAGCAAATCCATCAAAACCAGGGGTGTAGTGCACATAAGCCGGAGACAGTCCATCGAAACCAGGGTTACTGTACACCTTAGGCGAAAGTAAAAACCGTCTTGTTTAATATAAAATGACAATTAAAAATAAACTCATTGCGCCAATACTTACTGTCCTCGGCAGAGAAGATGACTTCCACAGAGGAGTTTGGTCCGGGTCCAAATTCATTATAAGCTTGAACTTTGACCTCGTACTCTAGGTAATAGTTTTGTAGACCTACAAGTCTCACCAGCTTGCCCACGTTGCCTGCCACACTGTTCTATAAGCGTATCAAAATGAAATTAAAACAATCATAAATGTCGTAAAATATGCAATCATGAATACAGTGTGCATTTGTGCCATTTGCGAGAAAACAAGAGAATCCTCATGGAGGTCCGTTAGGTAGCAAGTCCTCCCGTAGGACAGCCTGTCTATACATTATATACATTATACTTTAGGATTAAAATTGGATTCTATTAATATTCACTTCTGAGGCATGAGCTAGCACTAAAATATAAATATAAGTTGGGCATTTACAAAACACAAAACCTTTTTCTATAAGTATTTTAGTTTTTCGCTTACCTTATTCCAGGTTAATACTTCTCCTTGACGTCTCCAATATACCACATAGCCTATCGTAGTACCATGGGCATCTACTGGAGCTAAAGGCTAACAGAGATTAGTAGAGAAAATAAAAAACATTATACATTTGTATAGACTGGCTTTTAGGGTTTTGTCAAATAACTATTTGAATGCCCTGTTGAATTTTGTGATATATCATATATAAATCAAAATATTAAATAGACATGAAGGTTATCTCGATAAATGCTTTGAGATAACTAACGAATTAAAAAAAACCAGTAAATTCATTCAAATATTGCATTTGCCAGTGGCAAGTGGATGCTCAAATGAAATATAGTTAAAATGAAAGCTAGTTTAAATGAAAGGAAGTTTGATTCAGTGATCAACAATCCGGAACTTACCTCCCAAGTCATGGTCAGTAGACCCACAGATCCTCCCCCACCCCCTACACGTTCTGGGACTGCGCTGGGCGGTGCCCCGGGAGTGTAGTATTCATCTGTTAAAATTAAGAAATAAAATAAAAGGACGATTATTGTATGAAAATTATTGCGTACTTTAAATATTTGTTAAGACAGAGCAGATACTAACGAAACCGTGATATACTAACGGAACCGTGAGAACACTTTTAAACGTTATTTATTGTTTGTGTTTACTGCTGGATCTTGTGTATACTTGGATGTTTCCTATGTTTGATAAATTAGACTTTAAGCCCCAGGTAATGTAATGTACAAGTGTTGTATACATGAGCATGACTGAATCTGAGGTAAAAATAACAAACCTACATTCCCCAAATTCACAGAGAATATTTTTTTCTATGACTGTAGGACGTTTGCCTTCAAAATTGTTCAGTAGTACAAGAATTGTCCATTGTAAAGATTGCTCACCCATTGATTTAGGACAGTTCGTTTAAAACCAAAATAAACTAAATACCTGAAGCTTCGCTTGGTGTACTAATACCCACATCATTCACAGCTAATACGCGAAACTTGTAGCCAACACTAGGCTTTAATCCATCCACTATAAATGTACTCTTGTCTTCATTTTGGAGAATTGTTTCCGTCACCCTTATATCTAAAACAACATGAAATGATAGTTTAACATAAAGACACGCAAATTGAGACGGATTTTATTTCGGAGAAAACATTTGGTGACCGCTTTAGGCTTTCTCAGAATGGCACATGTTAAACAAAACTACCACAATATCTATGTGAAGCCGTTTATCACTTCTAAATTTATTCTACATATGTCGAATTAGTTTTGCTTTTATTTGACTTATGTACAAACCTTTATCACGTACATTCTTTTTAACTTATGTTAAAAAGATTTTCATTGATGTGAAACACAATTTCACTTTATGTGAAAAAAACAATTTCACATATGTAAAATAAAAAATTATTCTACTTATGTAGAATTCGTTTCAACATATGTAACATTATTTTCAACATATGTGAAATTCTTTTTTACATAATTAAAATAAAACACAAAGACCTACCTAAATAACCATTTATTTTACACAAGTCGAATTCTTTTTCGCTTATGTAAAATAAATATTTCACATATGTGAAAATCTTTTTCACATAAGTGAAAATCTTTTTAACATATGTGAAAATGTTTTTCACATGTGTTGAATTCTATTTCGCATATGTGAAATTATTTTTCACATATGTGGAAATCTTTTTCACATATGTAAAATAAAGTCATTTATTTAACATATGTGAAAAACAATTCAACATATGTATAATAGAGATAGAAGTGATAAAGCGGCTTGCCATAAATTCCTTATGCTATCATCACGCCTATTTGAAAATAAATCAGTTGATATTTATTGTAAACTTTGATAACAACCGCCTTAACATCAGCAGTTACAGAATCAACAATAATACTGGGAGTAATTTTGAAAATAGGTGACATCATGCACAATTTATATAGTACAATCAACAATATTTAAGAATTGCTAGCCGTCGCATTGCTATCTAATAGTCAAGGCGTAGGCCTAAGGTCTATATGTAGTTGCTATCAGATAGACTTCTGGTTGACACATGTGCAGGGTTTTTCTTCTGGGGTTTTTTTTTTTAAATTATTCTTATTATTTAAGCATTGTAATCATTTCTTTTTTCAAACGTTACCATTTCATTTTTGGTGTGATCATTTTGCCAAAGAACATTTAATGATTTTTTGACATATATTACACACAGAATGTAAATGTACCCCATGTTTTTGTTATCTGATAGATATAACGACAACTTTTAATATAAGTTGTCGACCATCAGGTAAAGATTTTATTTGCTGATCTTTGGCAAACGTCGCCCCAATTATTGGATGAAATCAATGTGCGATGATCTGGCAAAGCCTACGAGAGTTGTCTTAGCCTCGTCAACCATAGAAACTTTCGCGAGAATACGATTGCTACGGAACCATTATGGGCTACAGAAGCTATTTTGCTGATGGCGCTTAACACAGAAGGGCACCAGGATTTGTGACACCTGTCACACATCGTTACCTTTAGCTACGACTGACCACTCATCATCGTAGTTGGTAAGGGCCTCTATCAGAAAGCTTATGATTGGTCTGCCGTTGTCGCTGGTTGTGGTCCATTTTAACCTCATAGAGTATGATGTTATAGACAAACGATCCACATAAACTCCAGCCATTTCAGACGGTGGGCCTATGTGCAAAAATAAAAGAAAAAATCGTACAGTTACACGACATACCTGAAGCTAAATCGTAATAGCTCTCCTCAATATGCAGACAACATAAAACATTTACAGGCAACGTACAACATTTGCAAACAACATGCAACATTTACAGGCAACATGCGACACAACCAAAGAGCATGTCATTTATATTAAGGTAATACACGAAGCATACATGAGCACTAAGTTTGCACGTGACTATATATTTTAAAATATTATTGAAGACCACAGGGGAAAAGACAGTGGTCACAAAATGTGAATTTCGCGATTACCCCCATTAGCTATGAGCTCAGAGCATAAACCTTCCCTCGCGCATACTGTTGTGCCCGAAAACGATATTAAATAGTAATGTCTGAAATAATATACCCCTTTTAAAATCAGACTTTTAAAGTTAAAAATCTGATATTCTGCAAATCGTTTTTTTTTGTGACTACGGTCTTTTTTTCCCTGTGGTCTTCATATACATCAAAATGCATTATATATTGAATGAGCATCAGTAGATTTATCTTTTTGTGTGTTAGTCTAGGTTGGTTAACCATCCTGACTTCAAGAGTTGACGTTTAAAAGATAAAAGATGACATTCGGTAAATATTGTTTGACAACAGAATAATCAAAACTTCTAAACGTTTTGTTGACAAATGATGTTTGCGAGAGAAAAAGATCAAATATGCTAGTATGGTTACCTATGACTGTTAGCCGAGCCTCAGCCGACGCACTGTCCAATGGAGTCTGCGCCACACACTTAAATATCCCAGAATGCAGCAGCTGAGCGTTTCGCACATACAGCCCTCCAGTATTCGACCCAGTGCCCTGAATAAACACACAAGACACTTTGCTAATTGGAACCTATTTGAATCCCTACATGCACCTGAAAAAACCTTTGCTGCAGAATATATCAAAGTTATTAAAACAATGTATCCTTTATCATCTCTATCTTTTCGAGAAACAATATTATCTCCATGTTGATTTCTTTTTCACATACGTTAAGTTATAGATAAAATAAATGACTGTGTTCCACGTATTTATAAAAAATATTTTCAACATGTGTAGAAAAATCAATATGACACATGTTATAAATAATTTCAGATATGTAAGATTCTTTTTCACATATCTAAATAATTTTTATTTAACATATCTGAAAACCAATTCCACATGAATTCACCATAATTATGTAGTATAAAGTTTAATGTATCTGAAGATCCTTTTCACCTATATAAAATAAGCAGGCGATTGGGACCGCTTTGTACATATGTGCAATAAATGCATGTAAAACCACATTCCACGTTAACATGGCCGCAAGTTTGTTTCTTAATTCAATAAAACTTATAGTTGTAAACGAGTAGCGATTGACAGGGAAATAGTTTTAAACATATTTGTGTCACTATTGATATATTCTAGTGACATCAAAATACCGGGAAAAAATCATCGTTGGTGCGGACTACTAACTCGCTTAGGGTGTATGGAATTATGAACGTCTTGTACGGGAGGGATCGTTATCAATATACTTGATATGTGGAGTATTTTACACATATGTGAAATTCTTTTTCTCATATATTTAATAAATATTTTATAAATATATATGTAAGAATAATTTGCAAACATGCTTAAAGGAATGTTTTTTTTTTATATTTAAAGAAATAACACATATGTCAAAATGAATACAAATGTCGCATTGACAGACTAATAATATTAAGGTAGCACCCCGTCAAATCGATAATATACTAGACGCCCCCCCCCCCCCCCACCCCCCTCTCTCCATCCCCACCACACCACGATAACAACACACACACCACCAGCCGTGCACTTCATATTAAAATAAATTGTTCTTAATATTGAGACGCTCAAAAAAATCAAATTTGCCCCCACCTGCCTTTGTGTTCCTTTGTAGACAAAGTGTCGATAATATTGAAATGCCTACATAGAAAGTGTGTTAGTTTCGCCCCCACCCTGCCTTTCAGTTCACTTGTAGACAAAGTGTCGATGATATTGAAATGCTTACATAGAAACTGTGTTAGGTTCGCCCCCACGCGCCTTTCAGTTCAAATGTATAGACAAAGTGTCGGTAATATTGCAAAGCTTACATACAAAGTGTTTAAGATTCACCCCCACGCGCCTTTCAGTTCAAATGTAGACAAAGAGTCGGTAATATTGAAATGCTTACATACGAAGTGTGTAAGTTTCGCCCCCACCCTTCCGTTTAGTTCACATGCAGACAAAGTGTCGGTAATATTGCAATGCTTACATACAAAGTGTTTCAGATCCACCCCCACCCGCTGTTCAGTTCACATTTAGACAAAGTGTCGATAGTATTGTAATGCTTATATACAAAGTGTTTCAGATTCACCCCCACCCGATGTTCAGTTCACATGTAGACAAAGTGTCGGTAGTATTGTAATGCTTACATACAAAGTGTGTAAGTTTCGCCCCCCACCCGCTGTTCAGTTCACATGTAGACAAAGTGTCGGTAGTATTGTAATGCTTACATACAAAGTGTTTCAGATTCACCCCCACCCGCTGTTCAGTTCACATGTAGACAAAGTGTCGGTAGTATTGTAATGCTTATATACAAAGTGTGTAAGTTTCGCCCCCACCCTTCCTGTCGGTTCACATGTAGACAAAGTGTTATTAGTGTGGAAATGCTTACATGAACCGAGTTAGGTGCACGATTGGCTTTCACGAACTTTCTCGCGTTACTTGTCATGTACAGGCAGTCAGCCAACGTGTTAACGTTAACGTCGCGTGATGTTTTACCTAGAATAAATGATAATAAAGCCAAAAGTGCACCTGAATGCATGAAATACGGTATTGTACCCCCCCCCCCCCCCTCCCGTTACCACCCTGTAAGATAAATCATTGTTATAAACTTTAAGAGACTAACATCAATATTGTAGAAGACTCCCCGTCATGCCCCACACTTTCAAGTTAACATGTAGATAAAGCATTGTTGATAATTTTTTGAACCCACATCAATACCTCGTAAGATCTCCTCACCCTCTTTTCTCATATAAAGTTAATTGAAAATATTAAGAAAATTATTGGTTCACCAAATCTTTGTACAAGGGGCCTATCCATTTAAATTTCAATACATCGTACCGAGGCAAAATATGGTTCATCTTTCAAATCCAATCGTTGTTCGTTGAAATACCAATTGTAAACAAGGTCAAGGTTTCCGGTATGAGACGCTTGGCAGAAGAAAAACGCTGTGCTGTTAACAATGACTTGGGTTGGTCCTGGTCTTTTGTATATAGTTGTTCCCCCTGAAGAATTAATTTAAACATGTCAACTGAAAGGGACAAAAGGTCAGGTAAAGCGCTATCTAGGTTATACTAGTTCGTGATAGCCTCTCCATTTGTGCCCTAACAAAGGGGTCTCTAGTACACATCACGTGTCTCCTACGAACCAGAAGATTAATCAATTTTTGGTGTTATATAGCAATCAGTAATAGACTGATTTTGTATGTATGTATATATCGTCGTTTGTGATTAGGTCTTTAACAAAATGAGAGTTACATTAGCATCAATACTTGTGGTATTGTGGTATTAACGTTATATTTTCTGGAATGGTAACAAACGAAATTTAAAACGGTTTTATAGTTTGTATCTCTGAGCTTCTGTGACGCTATGTTGTTAATAAATAGCCTACTTATGTGGGCATTTGATACTAAAGCATGCAAATCTTGCTGCAGGTAGTGGGGCTTACTTAGAACTTGCACGAAGGTAGAACCAGAAGCAGTTCCTTCAGAATTGGTTGCTGTACAGGTGTATCTTCCGGCGTCACTAGGTTGCATGTCGTGAATCATTAAATCTCCGCTGACATCCAGGGTATATCGTCCACTTCGTAATCCAGGTGATAGACCAAGATCGCCACCGTTTCTGCTCCACTGTATTGAAGGGAACGGAGAGGCCTCGGGACGACATTCTAATGTCACGTTACCTCCAACTGCTGCAGTAATCTGCTCAGGTAAAGCATTCCTTCTAAACGATGGACTAAACACTGAAAATTAGAAAGGATACCTTGATTAAGAATGCAAGCGCAGGTTTTGACAAGAGACTTGAAGGGTTCTTCTTACAAGTTTGATTGTTTTTGTTGTTGTTTGTGTTTTTGTTTTAATTATAACTTATACCTTTTGAATAAATGAAGAGAGACACATTTGCTTGCCTCCACCGGGATTCGAACCCGGGACCTTTGGGTTAAAGGCCCAACACTACCGACTGATATATCGAAAACTGCATTTTCTGCGATGACTATCTAACACAATTCCATGTCAAACAACATTCAGTGGTTTATATTATGGAACAATGAATACTTTAAGAATAATGCAGATCTAACTGCGACAAGAAAGGGAGGTAACATTGATCCGCTTTTTATCCGGTGAGTTTGTGTTCCTACGAAAAACTGCATTTATAGGAGACCATTTAAATGTACATGTTTTTATACAGCCTGATGAGTTTTGTGGTTGGCAGAATATATTGGCTTAGTAAAGTAGATTATGTGAACTTACCCATCACTCTGAGCTGTCCACTACTGTATGATGTTCCATAAGTGTTAGTAGCCTTACACTGATACATTCCATTATGTCTGGCAGGGTCAAGAGATACAAAAGTTAAAACGTTTATGTTAATCTCCACATCACCGGCTATTGACTGGAGAATCTGGCCGTTCTTGAACCAGGTGTAGGTGGAATCGGGCACTGACCGTGATTCACAGCGCCATGTAAACTGAGTGTTCCGATCAACATGAGCGTCTCCAAGAGGTTTGCTGAAATACGGAACGGCTGTGGAGAAAAAAAAAATAATTTTAAAAAGTCGTCTTGAACATGCTACATTAACAACAGGATTTGCCCTCACGGACATTTAATTTGGGAAGGACCTGAACAATTGTATTAAAACGAACAAATGCTGAAAAGCAAAGAAAGCAATGAAAAAACTAGCCCAAAACAGTACTCAAAAGATATAAAAAACAATAGTGTCTTTGCTTGATCTTTGTTTAATGTTGTAATTAAAGGTATCTCACTTCTATGACAACAGTTCTATGGTGTAAGTAAAGCTTATACAAATATATAAAAGACCAATAGTCGTGTAAACACATACCTGCTATTTTCAAGTCTACAATTTTATGATCGGATGCCGAGGACCTCCTGGAAACATGACATTCATATTGTCCGGAATCTGTTAACTGAGCCTTAGGGATTACTAACACCCGGCTATGATCTTCATAGCGAACTGCGGAGGGCATACTCTGACCAATACGTGTCCACGAATACACTAACGGTCCTCTGAAATGAGATATAAGACGTTTTTTGCGTTTGTTTGTATTTTTTGCTTACAGTTTATGTCAATATGGTTTTTCATATCATCCATCATATCATCACACAACGCTTTGCTAGTTGAGTGGCTGAAATTTTTCACGTTTAACATTAAAAAAGTTCTTTAATATATAGAAGTTTGTGTAGTGTAGTATCTTTATTTCAAAAGTTGCCTACAAATGAGATTTTGGGATACAAAAATAGAAATGTATACTCAATGATCATGTCTACCCAAGGTGATTGTATATTTGTTCTGGGTTTAGCAACATACATAATGTGATTTCACTCATATGACATATTGTGCCAACTCAAAGGGCAAAAGAAACAGCCCTTCGACAAAGTACATCAAAGAGAGAGAATCACAAGACGCAGACATAACAACAGATCGGATTCGTGTTGCTTCTTCCCTCTGACAGACCCAAGGAAACAGCAAGGTCCATCCGAGCTGTACACAATGTGATGAGTTCTAACTTGGTTTGAATAATTCGTAGATCCAATTGTCTGTGGTTTAGGTATAGAACAATATTTTCAATATTTTTAAGAACCAATCTTTTCGGTTTAGGTGCTTCTTTATTCCGTATATCCATAGCTTACCGCTTTACAATTAATCGTGAAAACAGGTCTTTTCGGTCAGTTAAACTGAAATCCCCCAGGCGCCCAGATACTCACGTTCCATATGCAAAACATTCGAGGCGAATCCTGTCACCTCGGAGCGGTATTTTGGGAAACGCTGCGATAAAATCATTCTGTATCTGAGGCCCCCATTCCAAAGCCGCTGTAGCAGAAATGTGCCGATTACATAGTAATTATAACAAAGAAAAAAGACTACAATAGATGTGTTATCCTGTGTGGGACACCAATTCCATGTGATCAACCCGGGGTATAGTATGTAGTCAGCCCAGGATTGACGAAGTGAAGAAGACATGATTAAGTTACACAACAAGAAGGCTTTACCGTTACCACTGGGCTCTCGGCTGTACCTTGTAACATGACAAATAATTTAATGTATATTTCTATTGGTTTTACGGTGCACCATTGACTTTATTATCATTTATTCTAGGTAAAACATCACGTGACGTTAAACATAACGCGTTGGCTGACTGCCTGTACATGACAGGTGACGCGAGAAAAGCCAATCGTGCCCCTGACTCTGGTTTTGTGGGTCTTCAACTGTCATTACAACATTTAATCTTTGTAACGTATAAACTGTTTACAATTGCTGAATCTATGGTGTATCTGAATCAATTAGCTATTCGTGTAGTAAAGAATAATTGCGTTTGTGAAGTTTAATCAGACGAAGGAATAGCTTACTTACGACTGCCCTCCACGAAGAGTGGAATGGGTAAGCTGGTTCCACTTGGCAGGATATGTTTGCTGGTTCTGCTCTTTCCCGATTCCTCATCCAGGGTAACCAGACAACGATAATTCCCTTTGTCCACGCCCGTCACCTCAGAGAAATACAGCTTACCATTTTGGGATATGAACAGGTATTCCTGCAGGTTGGGGCGGAGGAAATTACTGGGGGTATCCTTATACCATTGGTACTTTACACCTGCAAATCGTTAGAAAATATACAAGAAATATTAATGAAATCCTCCAAAACTTCAGAACGTCTTCCTTAATTCTAACCCTGTATGTGTTGGATTAAAATAAAAAATATAAAAGGACTATTCTGCCTGATAAATTAAATGACTATACAGCCGGTTTAATTAAAAATAAAAATTCAGGTCGGTTAAAGCTTAGTATGCCTACTCTATATATTATTGAATATATCTAAGTTTAAAGTCAATGACGTAGGTTTCAGATCATGTAAATTATGTAAACCTGGATGTGTAGGGCACATAATACAACTTCCCTGCATGGTATGCTCTCTCATAGACGTTCCCTGGTACTCTATACCTGGATGAGTAAAGCCCTTATAACCAAACTCCCCTGGTCTGCTGTCTGGTTGGTAGCGTTCTATAGTCGTTCCCTGGTACTCTATACCTGGATGAGTAAGGCCCTTATAACCAAACTCCCCTGGTCTGCTGTCTGGTTGGTAGCGTTCTATAGACGTTCCATAGTCCTTGTAAGGCACGTAAAACAACTCACCTGGTTTGCTATCTGGTTGGCCACATTCTATAGACGCTCCCTGGTACTCTATACCTTTCACTGCATTTCTTGGCACATTGGAAAATTGACGAAGATCTGTTCGAAGAGATACAAAATAGATAACTTTCTTTTTTCGAGATGCAGTACATAAATAAGCGGCTTTAAGGGTACCAAATTTCTCAAAACCCTTGATTTGTTTGTTTGTTTGATTTGGGTCTAACTACGTACTCAATGGTATTTCACTTATATGACGACGAATTGTCTACTTCACACTGCCCATTACCTTATTACGATGGAAAACCGGGACGAACCTCGTAAAAACCACCCCCGCGATTGCCGAAGCCACATCGTGTGACTCACTCATATACCCGATTGTGGAAAATGACATGAAAAAAATGAAGACCGGCTATACACCAGCATACCAATACCTGCTTTGTGGATGACACATAATTTCTCTTGTAGAATTATGTTCACAAATTAAAATCCTCGGATTAACTTTTTCAACATAGTTACCATCAAAGATCATATATAATCGAGTCGATGCCAAATAAGATATATTTAAGGGTTGGCATCCTGGTGCAATAGTCCATATCTAATTATCTTAACGCAGTTTGGCACGAAATTACTAGTATGCACACACACACAAAATATATTTCTTAATAGATTTTAATCTCGAGTTGTAAGGGGTAACCTACAGAAGGCCATGACCATATACATGGTATAGAAAATATGTGATAAATAATTATGATGTTAATCGCTTTTAAAAATAATATTTCACTTACATCCAAATGATATTTGGCCCAATGAGGAAAGGACTGTTCCGAATTTATTCTCAGCAACACATTGATAAATTCCACTTTCAGACTTTTCTGTTGGGTGGAGAATAGAGAATCGCCCATTGGTGAATGTGTAGCGGGGGTTGTCAGCTTCCACATCCACGAATTGTGAACCGACAAGCTTCCTCCAGCGATATGATGGCTGAGGGTTGCCTGTAGCCTCACATTCGATATATTCAATATTTGCCGCTCCTATTATTGTGAGATCATGAGGCTGGAGAATAAAGCGAGGACCCTGCTCGATCTTATAATCCTCAGCGATATCAGTCCCATATACTGTAGATTAACAATGTTACTACATGTAAAATGTACGAGAAGAGTATAGCAGTAAGTGAGAATTTGATTTTGACTACATGTTAATCAAACAGTCCATTTCAGAAAATGTGTACTTGCATACGGGAACTGATCGTGATAACAATGTGTGGATCACTGGTATATATGTACCTCATTTGTGATCATGTGAATTAATAAATACTGTACATTATATACGTTTTGAACGACATTTAGAAGTGGGATAACATAATTATAAAACCTGATCATGATACAGGCATACGTATCGAAACGCTGTGTTCTATCACAAAACAAGAAGTGGTTATCCAGAGATTCTATAATTAATGTACATTATAATTAATATAACCATAACGCAGATTTTGCCGACCAAAATAACCATTGACTATGAATAATTATGATCAATTTTATTGTAATTGTGTTTAACGGAAAAACTTACAGAAAGATCGTCGGAGTTGAAAAATTCGGTGAGCCTCCGCTAGGGGTATTTCACAAATATAGGGGAGTTCTGTATAAGATCGAGACCTGGTCCAACCAAATGTGGCACCTATTGTTGACAAAATGTATCACTGATCTTTGGAACTAAAAGTGGCACTGATGTAGTCTTTCCAAGAAATTGTTAGTAAAATATAAATAAAAAACTAACTTCACACACTTATGAATGGGTGAGAAAAATGAGTTTTACAAAATACAAAAAAAAACAACAATCAAAACCAAAAATCTTATCTAAATAGCTTTCCAGTTGTGCTTTGTAGATCAGACAAAATCCTTGCCCAACGGCGTCAATTGGTTGGTTTAGAATGGCCAATCACATAGCTGCTCTCGAAAACTTGGTTATGACAAACCGTGGGAGTTAGGTGTGGAGTTTTTACTATCAGACAATTGTTACATTGGACTTTGATAAACTCCACAGTGTCTAGAACACCATTTAGTATAGGACTATGTCTGATCTAACTGGGGTAAGATAGGGATATAAAATCAAAAGTCAGTCACCCAAGGCCTATTGAGGATGACTGACGTTATTTAATAATGCTTATAATTGTCAACTTTCAGAAGACCGATGCTTATATACTATTTTATTGTTGGCTTAATCATGCCTCTAAAATATGGAGAAAAAAGGAGAACTCAGCAAAACAATACCTGTATACTGATAGATAATGGCTTTCCCTTTCACGTTTTTCGCGTTGTTGTTGATCCAGTGAGTATTAAGAGGATTAACCGCTTCACCGGATCCTGTCCACCAGAAGTTTCCTGGCTTTGTTGTGTCTTCTTGACCACTGGTGTACCACTGATTTCTGCATATTCAAACAAGAGTGTATTATCATCATAAAGCTGTGTCATAGCATAAAACAATATCAATTATAAAGTAACCTGATGGTTTAAAAGGAATTTTTTAAAGACTTTATCAGGAAATGGTATTAGTTGAATGATTTGCCAGTCATACGAGTTATCTTAAGATGAGTATTGTATCAATCTAAACATATCACTTGAAATGCGTTTAACTAGAGGTTATCTTTTTTATATTACTGAAATCCGTCCACTATACGCATATAGTCAAATTATCCCATTGCTGTTTAAGTAATCTGTCAATAATAGAAAAGACAAAATAGTTTGCGAGAGACAGTGCCTTACCTTTGAAGGTCGGCGCGTTGAAGCCAATCTGAGATAAAGCCGTGTTCACTAAATGTTTCCACACTGACGAGAGAGGCAGCATAAGCCTACAACCAAGTACAACAAACAGCATACCAGATTTCGGTTATTAAAGATTTCGAATTTAAACAACAATTGATAAAGGCTGATCTGATTTATTCCAGATAATCCTCCAAATAAAGTATTCCTGTTCATAAAACATAAACTCAGTCAAAAAAGAAACTTCACACTCGTTTGGATTTCGATAAGTTGAACATACAAGAAAAGTGTTTTTAAATAATAATTAAATTCCCTTTTGTACCCATTAAGGACGGTGTACCATAAAAATCATGTTCATAATGTAACCAGTTCCACCGGAAATGCTACGGAA
>JAQQZZ010072672.1:0-21315 GCA_030265115.1 Mopalia vespertina
TATTGATGTGTTGGTGGCGAGAGTTTAAATTTTGTAAAAGTGGCGTTTATCGCGTTTTGGAACCAACCTCTTCATATGTCTTCGCTAACAAAGATGCACTCAAGCTAAGACCAGAAAGAATTCTAAGTTCACGTTTATGGAGGATTCCTCTAATTAAGCGAAAGTTTTTTGTCCGTTGTAAGCCATTAAACGAAAACAACTGAATATGGCTGAACATACTGTAATGTATGCTTTGATTGATAATTGTGCCCGTCAGTTAATGAACTAAGCAATAAAATGGGGACAAGACATCTCAATCTAGTGTATAGTAACATGACACAGCCTTGGTGCTTTAAGCATGAACTCTGCCTGTGGCGGGTACTTTATCAACAGTTGTACACAAATATACCCTGTTTGACTTAACCTTTAACAATTATTTACTTTTTATGACAGTCCCAAACTACCAAGATGGATATGTAGTAGTTCGTTTCTATGACAACTTCGAATTAAAGAAGAAAGATGAATGAATTTAAGGGGCAGAGATGTCATATGAATTAATTGGTTGGCTGACGAAGCAGAACACTCAGGGTGCCTGGCTGGAGGTAAAGCCAGCTCACTGGTTTAGTGTGGTCCGTACAGGTAAGCAAGCAAACCACACCTGAATGGAGCCTATAATAGTTCACTCTCCTTTATATGACTCACATTAAGATAATCAACTTACTCTGACATACAAGTACTTTTACAACCAATAAGTTAACACAGAAATAGTGAAATGGAACAAAAAGTGCACATCGTAATGAAACACAAAATAATGATATGCTAAACCTAATCTTTTGTATAATAAATATTATTAAATAAGCTGATGTTGAATAATTAAAATGAAGACTTGAGAAGTAAATGGAATAATTTAAAATAAGGTTTCCAACTTTACATCTCTTTACGTCAACTTGACACAAAATAGTAATACATGTATATGGAAACTCAAGCATAATATTTCTTTTCTAGGGAGACAATTTTGTGTTACTTAACATGTACTATTCATTGGCCTTATGAAATAAGTCATAATCAGATTTATAGGAAAAGACCAGAGTTGGACAATTCGAACCGTCTATCATCAATAAACATTAAAATACACTGAGTTTTCATAACAGCTGTCAGGCAACCGACACTTTCAAAAGAACAGAAATGTCATTCTTTTGGGGTGATACACTGTCAAAAAATTACTTGAAGAGTGTCACAAGTATGTATTATATATCCAAGATTAGTGGATGAATGTATTCTGCATGAACATAGCTTTGATAGCTTAGCTGAATGTGAGGAGATACAACATTGAGGGTTTACATTGAATGTATGGTGATAGTGAGTGAAGTACTACCAGACAGCTGCCTTCCTACGTGATCACAGACACATGAAGCTGATCTACTATATCTATCAACGATATGTGTTTTTTAAGAAGTTTGAGTTCTTGCAATGGCTGAGGTAATTTCTCTTCATGGCCAGTACAGTACTAGAGGAGAGAGACCAGGAAACTTGGCATCTACTGGTCTCAATACTGCTTACAACAACGATAACATTCAACTTTCTACTACAATGCTTAAACACTCCCAGTTATTTAGCACTGTCACATACCTGTCAAACATCTTTTTTTAAAGACGACAAATGTTCACCAGAAGACAATATGAGCTAACAATCTTGATTATGAGTTATAGAGAATACACTACCTATCCCTCTACAAGTAACTAGCACTGTCTGTCAGATTTCAACCATTTAATGGTTCACAAGTGACAGCAGGGGAAATAATTAGGAAGAAGTCACAAAATGTTTGAGTTTAATTTTGTCTTCTTTCATTCCACGTTGCCAATTATCCACCCCAGTAGCTGAGTATAAATGTAGGTACATATGTAAATGTTTAAGAAAAGCATAAAAAAGCTTACCCTTGTTCGGTCCATGGGGTTGGTGAAATCGAAATCTGGGGCCACAAACAAATAACCACATTTTGAAACCTTCCGTGAAATCTGAAGAAAAAAAGGATACAATCCTTTTAAAAAAATTAACCTAATTTGGGGATATAACCATGCAGATCACTATGTTAATGATTTTCAAATTCAATCCAGTTTTTTTCAAACAAGTTATACAGTTAACAATGCCCGTTCTGATAAAAGTCTTGGAAAGAAACAGATTGACGGCAAACTATTACTGTTATAACACACAGACGATATGGTCGTGACCTTGTGATCGTGACCTTGTGATCGTGACGTGGCTGGTCATGAACCAATCTTGTAAACGGTTATGAAAAAGCAGTCAAGAAGATATACATGTAGCACGGAACTGTTCACAGATACGGACAGACAACTGATTATTTTGATACTATAAAACCTTGACCTTGTAGTCAAATACATCCTATGTCAGGTGTAGAAATATTGTAATTGTATTGTTTGATTGGGGTTTAACGCCGTACTTAAGGTTATTTCACTCATATGAGGGTATGCCAGCCCAATGGCCGAAGGAAATCTCCCTTGACATTCCTGGCAACAAACAAAGACAAGACAGGACAAATACAGGATGTAATACAACAGATCAGCTTCATGTTGCCCCTTAGCTCTGGGAGAACCAGGGCAACAAGAAGCTCCCTCCCAAATGCCCGCTAGAAAAAAGGTTAGCTTTAAAAGTATTTTAAAAAAAACATACAATCCTGTAAAATAACATGTAGCCCTGAGCAGACATTTACACATGGGAGATATTTAACCTTGACCTTAGAAATTATGATTCAGCTCAGAGCAGATACGGACAAACAATAAACTATTTATTAAGAGTTTGATATATGACCATATCAGTATGTCACCTTTAACAATCATATAAAGTAGTATCAAAATTCGGAAACAATTTTTTTTATCTTCAGAAAATATAACCTGGAAGTGGAACAGATATAACACATGCAACCATGAGTCATGTAAAACCCAAATCAAACAAATAAACAATTTTTTTTATAAGCAGACACAATAATACCACGAATGCAAAACAATCACTAGGCATTAAATCCTATTCCAGCAGCTCTACTTTTGATATATGGTATATAAACTGATAGGCAATGATCCTTCAGCAACAGATTACATAGAGAATATTTTGCAGAATCTATATGTAACTACCCTATTAACTGATTGTGTGGCAGTAAAATTACCATGTTGGCATACTGATTCCTCCATTGTATAATACATAATCTATATAAACACATTTAAACAAAAACTTTAAAATTTTTATATTTTCAAGATATAAATTACACCAATACATCCTTTATGTGAACCAAAGACATACACTGAACACAAATCTGTAGTGCTAAATGCTTAAAGATCCAGCAGTAATATAAATACATACCCCGATAATCTTAACAACCAATCTATCTCAAGTATTGTTTAGTGTGTTTAAGATTTGCTTTGACAATTCAAGGTAACAAGTAAAGGTCACTGTGAAGACCAATTAAAATTGCTGATCACCTTTCACAGACTTTAGATTAAATCACCTTTATTCAGAAACATTTCAATTTATACTTCACACAATCTTAAACTATTTCATGTCCAAAAATAGGCAACTCAAAATAACACATATCAAAATTGTATATGCTTGAGTTTTCAGCAAATAAAAGAGTTTAAAATTTAATTAAATGCCATCTGTACATATATAAAAGGTATTAACTGAAATAAAATGTAAATACATTATGAAGACAGATTGTCTCGGATAAAGCTTCACTTCATTTATTTATTTGTCCCTTTGTAAGAGTAAAAAAAATGATTAATGCATACTATGCAACAACACACAATCAAGTCACTTCAAGCAAATCCTTAAAAACTATGAGCACAATTAAATTCTAAAGACAATTATGTTCATACATCGAATCTGTGTCATGCTAAAAAAAGCATCAATTTGTTTTGAAAGATAGAAGAGCCTGAGGGTAAATTTGTACGGTGATAAATCTAAAAGGGTAGATTGCCGCGTTCTTTACTAGGAGATTCTATGTCTTTATAGTTTTACGGACAATTCTATTTACAACCACCTTACTTAAAACCAGACAGGAATAGTGAAACACTGCCTGTTATAAATGATGACGCCGCTGTTTAAATAGAGCTCTTTGACAAAAAAGGTGTTCAGTTAACAAATGAGAATGCCAAATAAGGCCCATTGTTTTGAGACGGTATAAAGCCCAACATCATACGGGCCTTGATATATTTGGTGAACCGTGATCAAACTGTCCAATCACCCATCACTCAGCTTAATTAAATTTGAGAAGAACAGTTTTTGACTGTGATCTTCAGCTGATCGGACAAATATTGCTGGCCGTCAAAAAGGATTACAGCAACATTTTTACTTTATTTTTGTCTATTTCTTCAATTGATAAAGTTCAATCAAGACAAGTCAATTCATAGCACATCACTGTTACCTGTAGTTGTATTGGATTGATCAGCAGGCAAATTGAATTATAATGTATGTACCATGCATTGTCATCCCCACGCTCTGCAAGTTATCCTCAGTAAGACTTATAAAGAACTGTATAAACAATAAATTACAACTGTGTAGATAATGCACATGAAATTAGGGCTTTGTATAAATTTTTTGTGAGGTTGGCTCACTCTGATTTAATTTATAAATAATATTTTTGCAGCTTTTTTTCCCCAAACATTACACCACTAAGCAAGAACACTACATCAACCAAGAGCCATTGTGTCTAAAACATTTAAGACTTAAAGCAGTTCCAGGAAAAGAATGTTAGATACTAGAAGTCACTGGTTACTCTATCGCAGGTGACACCTATTGCCAGTCACCATTTTCTTGTGCTTTTTTTTACAAATGATGTGACTGTTACGCCGATAATAAAAAGCAGATAAAATGTAATAAACATGCCTTTCACCATATTCACAAATCTTTATAAATCTATCAACCAACAGTCATATATCCTAAATATATAATCAAGTGTCAATCAAGTTATAAAATTTCCATAAAAACTGACTCGTCTTACCTGCCCACTTACCACCAAAACATTAACTCCTGGTGTACTGTGGCATGACTGACGTCACTTTGTGGGCAGTCGAATATCTTACTTTTGTTCTCATTTCAAAACGAAAAGCTTTTCAGTCTTTTGAAGGGCAACAGCTATGACTTGTAAAATCCTGGAGCTCTAACTTAGTAAAGCCCTAGGATTTCAAAAGCTGTTTATTCCGTGTAGGATATAAATAGCCGTTAGCATAACATTGGTAAGAAATGTAAACATATAATTCAAGGTTGGTTTACAGCTTTAAAATGTAAATAAATTAAAACAAAATACTTTGTCAATCCTTCAAAACAGGACAAAGGACTAGGTGAGAAGATAGGATATCAGTGATTGTTTTAAGAAGAACAGAAAATCAATCACCTAGGGCTTAAATCAGTGGATCAATTTACTGTTCACCCTAGTGCATGCTTTTGTAAAGCCAGGTCATGCCCAAACCCTAGAGTGTAATCAGCCTAACCCCTTTACTGTCTGGTGTTAGTGGATGCAGTTTTGAGACAAACTGTAGGAGGTAGGAAAACCTGGCAACGAAGAGGACCATATTTGGAAGCTCTTCAGAGAAATTTTAAAATAAACTAGAATCAAAATACACAGTTTGTGCTATTTGTTTGTAGGCTGGAGGGAGCTGCTTAATCATGCCTGTTTGTTTGTTTCAGCTGACTTTCTAAGCCACCTTGTTTGTCCAAGAATTCCCTCCTAGCTTTTTCTCTAAAAAGCTAAAACCTCAAATTATAATGCTGTTCCTTGTAAACTGGCTTGTTTGTGGGCTCAAAAGGCTAAAGTTCTTGATGTGGCCTCATGGCAGGCATATACCTGAAATCAAAGCTTGTGGCAAACAGGCACAAAAGACAAACAGAGCAGCGAGGAGAGGTCTAGCATAAACCAGCATCTTAGACAATCTCGAGGGGACAATTTACTTTTTGTACAAACGTGTTAGCAGCCCTGTCTTGCATCAGTTTACATAAAAAGGCACATGCAAATGTGGCTGTCTATAGAGATGACATTCGTGGTATGTTCTTGGCCCAGAGACCTTGAGCGTCTTGTGCTCCCACAGCTGGTCATCTGAAGGGTAAAGATTGCCAGAGGTTTTTACTGGCACAGAATAAACAACTCACAACCTATAGTAATTGTTTTCTTACTTACAGAGGATTTTCGAAAACTTCACTATTCTTTAGAACTACATTTGTACACTTGGCCAAAATGTCAGCCCCTACTTTCTAGCACCGTGTACTAGGAAGAGCATAAAAAGCAATTGATTTTGAATTTCTCAGTCCAATTTGTCTAAACCAATCAAGACAGAAACACAGGAATTTGTTGGTTTTCTGTCAAAAATTAAAAAATTAATAGGACTTAAAATCCATAGCTGGTTTAACTACATTGTATAGCAAGGACAATTTATTTTCCAAAAGTTCCATTATGAATGACAATGAACAAGCAAACAAACAACTTCTACATATGTGCACTATTTTATGGCAATAAAGTCTACATGTTTGTCTTGTGAAGAGTTCAAGACTGTTCAACCGAAAGCAACTGTGTCTAAGAATTATTACCGCTTCCCACACTAATATCTTAATTGACTCTCAGTATAATGACAGAAACCTTATATGAGTTCACGGCTCAAGGCTCATTAATCTCTAATTGGCAGAAAATGGCTGAGGTAACTCAAGTTTGTGCTATTCTTATACCCAACAAACCATGTCCCACAAATCTTAAGCTGGCAGACAGAATCACCGTTGAATAATACAGGAACCCTTGACCGAATTAGCTCAATACTCAGAGGCTATACATTACACGCAGCCTAGTTTTGCAACCACATAAGGTATTTTGTTCTGCTGTTTGACAAAATAGTTTGTTGGCAACACTATATAATGAAAATGTTACATCATGCAGACCCCATCCATTCCATGGTCAAAACTGTTTGTTTGTTTGATTGGGGTTTAACGTCGTACTCAAGGGTATTACTTATATGACGATGGATTGTCCACTTCACTCTGCACCTTGCCTTATTACGGTGGAAAACCGAAAGGAAACCTAGTAAAAACCACCCCCACGATTGCCGGAGCCACATCTTGTGACTCACTCATATACCTGATGGTCGACAGGTGGAGTCGATCCTGTGAACAGTACATCGAAGTAGGCTCAGAAAGCGCACTCGCTAACCACTATAAATTGAATTTTCATTCAGATTATGTTACTGTTTGGTTATGTTCAATTATGCCCTGGTCCAGTTATGACTAAGAGTGGAACATCAGGAAAAACAATCAAGGTTAAACAATTTTGTAAAAGTGAGCTGCAGTATTTTTTGTACAAATGTCCAGCTAAATTCTACTGCAATTTTTCAATAAAAACAACTCCTAAAAGCCAAGACATAATCCCTTGGACAATCAAGGCGTATTTCTATTTTCTTTTTCTTTTTGACCCAGTTATAAGGACAAAGAATTATGGATGATATCCTCAGACAATATAGCTGACCAGAAAAACAGGTTGTTTCATGAACAGCCTCAATATGAAATGTAAAGCCTTCCCAAACAATGTCCACCCTTATAAAGTCTTAACTCAATCTCTAACTAAACAGACATCTGGTCATCTAAAAGCATGCTAGAGATTACACACTGGTCAGGCTTTTAATCGCCAGCACATTCACCTCTCATATCACAACAGATGAAAGCAGAATAAAACTGAGGTAGAGGCAGGAATGGTTGGGAAACTGTGGGGGTGTAGTTTAGGGTGATTATCAAGAGGTGTGTCTCTCCACACACATGCTTCAATTCATACAACCAGTACACTACTCACTTGTGGGCCTTGTTCCATAAGGGTGGAGAGATCAGTATTTAGTTCAATCTCCTCAAAACAATCCCCAAACTTCAAACAGATGAAGTTTAGACATAATAAGAATGAAGCTCACACTTTGTCAAGTCTCTGCTCCTGTGTGTCACACTGTATGAATTATAAGTTTTTGTCTACATGTAGATGTCTACCCTATATTAAATGAAGTCCATTAGAGAAGAGTTCAATCAAGCCTGTGTCATTTAGTTATTATTATCATCATCGCCTGGAACTAAAAATAGATTTAATCTAGGATAGAAATAAAATATGGGGTAAATCACATTCCACAAATCACTTGAGAAGAATCTTAATGTTTTATACTTCATGACAGAATTAATTTTGTACTGTATTTATTTCAGATTTCCACCGACATGGAGGTCTGCTTACATTGATTGATTTGATTGATTAGGCTGAATAGCTGTACATAAGATTATTTCACTAATACGATGACGTGCCAGCCCAATGGGTGAAGGAAGCCACCCTGAACAACACTGGCAACAAACAATTGTTTGTTTGGTTGATTGGGGTTTAACGTCGTACTCAAGGGTATTTCACTTATAGAACGACGGATTGTCCACTTCACACTGTTCCTTGCCTCATTGCGATGGAAAACCGAGAGGAAACCTTGTAAAAACCACCACCCCCATTGCCGGAGCCACATCGTGTGACTCACTCATATACCGGATTGTCGACAGAGGGACTCGATCCTGTGAACAGTAAATTGGAGTAGGATTAGCGCACATGCTACCACTAAGCCACGGCCGCGGGCTGACAACAAACAAAGACAAGACAGGAAAATCACCCAATACATTATAAAGCCATCGCAAACAGATTGGCTTCTTGTTGCCCTTTTAGGGCTTTAGCTCTGAGAGCACCATGGAAACAGAAAACTCCCTCCCAAACCTTTTATAGTTTGCTTACACTACATGTAGCTTCAGTTTATAACAGGTGACTGGATGATTGAAGTTTGGTTTATTTCTTTGATTGGGGTTTAATGTAGTTCTTACGGTTATTTGTTCACCAGGGCCAATCCAATGGGTGAAGGACACCACCTAAACACCACTGGAAACAAAACTGACAGGTCTTCCCAAGGATGCAACATCAGATTCTTACTGCCCTTTCACATGAAACCCTGAGACCACCAGGCAACTGAAACCACTTTCACACTTTAGAAAAAATCATTGTTGACAAATCTTAAATTGTCAATTAATTTATGTTTTTTGATGATGTTTGATGCCATGGTAACAAGTGTTTCATTTATATGATAAATTTGTAAGGTTCTTGATCGAAAAATCCAGAGGACACCTAGAGAATCAGCCCTGAATCTAACTTGAAGAGGGAGAAAATAAAACAAAATTATTAATTAAAATAATAAAGGTCTTTTCTTGTTCCATCAGAAAATGTCAACTTTGAATTGTTTGGATTTTGTTTTTTTACAAAGTTAGTCCATTTCAGTGAATATGCTTGCTGTGAATGTTTCAGCTGAGGTAGTGCTGTAGGAAATCTGTCTACAGTTAATTTTGTAAGCTTATATGTAGGTCAGGTTTTTAACTATTTGATTGGAGTTTTATGCTGTACTTATAAAGTTTGATCACTCACATGACAGCCTTCCACCCCAATTGGTTAACAGTAAACCATCCTATTACATCAATGGCCAGAAACAAAGGCCAGATATGACAATTACAGGAAACAACACAAACACACCTCAAACAGACCCACTTCTTGCAGAACATTATGCAGGGGACACACGGGCGATTATAATCGACCGATCGCGGCGATCTGATCGCCAGCCAAAGTTTTAGGCCGACTTGAGCACACACATGTGGTGATTGACCCAGCGATCTGGAGTATTTTTTACCTTAAAAAATGTCACATGATTAAAAGGAAATATATTTACTCATCAAAAGACGGTTAAGACTCAGATGGGAGAACAGAATTATTTGGAAAATAATTTCACCCAGACTTCATTCGTGGAAGTTGCCATTTTGTGTGTCATGTGAGAAGAACTCGAACTCGGATTGGTTTAACAGCATTGATTCGAGCGACTGTAGTCACTTGTATGAACACACGGGCGATCAGGCCTGGCAATCAATCGCTGGCGATTAAAAATCGGCCGAAAATATCAAACCTGTTTGATCCGAGCGACTGGTCGGCGGACGGTCTTCGGCAATCATAATCGCTGTCGCTGGCCTGAACACACATGGCGATTTTTTCAGCAATTGGTACAATCGCCAAGATCTGATAATCCTCCGTGTGTCCCCAGCATAATTAGCTCAAAGAAGCTTTGGGCAACAATAAAGCTGCCTCCAGCCAACAACCTATATTAAACTATTTAAATTTCCGTTGCTTAGTTTATCATTATAGAATATGGTGCTAACTTCAAAAATGGTCTACACATACACCGAAATATTAATCACCAATTTTCAACATTTTTTTGAGCTGTTACTATACTGTAAATCAGAACTTTCTATACTACATGAGATCACTGACAATTAAATACATGTACTCGTATTCATTACTCATAAACAACTTATTTTTGTTATAAGCTAATAGTACTTCATCAACATGTCCATATATTGATTATGGTGACTTCAAAGCTTATACCATTATTAGTATCACTGAGCTCAAACATGAAACAAACCAAGTAAATGTTCTTAAAAATCTAGATTTATGGTTCAATATATTAGCTACAAATAGAATCATTGGAGTAGTATTTCTATTATTGGGCCAAACCCTGGCTGGAAATAATCTCATATGGTAGAGACATTCATTACAGATTGGTCAGTCAATAGGTTAACGATGTGCTGTCAATACACAGGGTCTTTGTTAGACTAATAGATCCTAGACTACAGCCTCAAGCAAACTTATATTTATGCTAACTTCATATTCACCTGTATTTAGAAAGCGAAATCACGAATAAAGATATTACACGTTTATTAAACAAGTGAAATGACACTTGTGCATCATGAATTATCATCATTATCCGGTCAAGTGAAAACTAAAACATTCACAGTTTTTGTTTGTTTATCAGAATCACTGAGCGTATATTTTGATAACTCAACAAGCAGCTTAAAAACCAAGTCTGAGAGTAGAGATTAGTTAATATAAAACATCAATGTCCATTTGATCAAAGCCAAAGATAAATTATTGATCCTAATTGCCAGGCCAGAATCAGGTAAAAAGTTTATTAACTATCCAAGCAAAACATAGGCTAGGGTAGAAGGGCACCTAGGCCATCAGACCTAAGTCTGATTAAACTGATAGTCATTATGAATGGGTAGATTGAACAGTTTTTCAACATTTTTAGTATTGTTTTATGTTTTCTTACATGTAGCTTACTAGGTCTTGAGCAATTACAGCTACATGTATGCATCCTTTTAATGGAAATGAATTAATTGAATGTCAGTCGAATGTTACGAACGTTATTCTACTCATCCCAAATAACACTAAACAATTAACAAGTATAAGCTTAATGTTAGAATTTAACATTTGCATACAGACACAAGTGTTGTCAACTTGTCATCTGTCCATCAATTGCAAAAGCCAAAGCGATACAAACAAGTCTCAGCAAATTATTCAATTGCCTAACCAGTTTACCACAATTTAACCTACATACACCTCTATTACACCTTTCATCTTCTATGAAGTGTTTATTTCAATTAAAATCAAATAAACGATTCAAAGAAGGTATATGTTGATTGTTCACATGCATATAGGTGTAATATTAGCAAACTGGTTTATATGCATCCAACACAAGATGAATTCAAATCCTATTTAAAGTCAGTCAGATTTACCGGTGTAAATTAAGTATTCAGTACATCTTTTCATCATGAAAGTTGTGTTAATCTACATTGATCATGTCTGTACTCTTCTACTGCATCTGTGCAATACAACTTTTAAGTACATCTAATTGTGGGACAAACAATTTTGAGTAAACAGGCTTGGCTAAATTAAAAATACTCCGAATAAATATTTATATAAGTACAAAACTGTTACAGGTAGCTTTTAAAATTCATCCAAAGCAAACAAATCATTAAGGTTAATAATTCAGTTACAGAAAGGTGGCACACCTACACAAAGGTGATGTAACATTTGACAGTTTACTTTAAAGGACCATCTATCAAACAGTTTACCTGTGCTGATAAATACTCAGATGGGATGTACCTTCAAGGTTCAAATACCTGTATTTAAAGAGGGTACTGATTAAACAGGTAGGGGTTTACAGTTGAGTGATGAGGGGATACTTCAGAAGCAATGATATAAGACAGGTGACGTTTCTACAACCCTTTCACCATTTAAACACAGTTAATATTAACAAAACTGTGACATGGTGAAGACATTGTGTGACAAGGTAAGCCCAGATGACTGGTGTATTGTTGGCGAAAAGGTTCACTCATCCACAAAGTAAGAGTTTAGTACATGACCAAATAAAGGTCTTAGTGCTTCATCGGGTTTCAATAAAGAGTTCTCTCCAGACATGGTCAGAATAGCAGGTGATTGAGGGTGATTATCACAGCTTTAATCTCAGCCTTAAGGGTGCAGCCCAGGAGCTATGAATACAGGGCACAAGACAACAGATTACAAAACACACAGAGTTCAATACCTCAAACAAACAACACACCTACGCTTCCTGGATCAAAGCTACACATGTATGATGTAGGTTAGTTTATATAGTGAACAGCCCAGGCCACAATGACCAGATGATAATGGATACATGTATGTACACCAGATAAGCAATCTGAAACTATTGAGGGGTCCAAGAATCTATAATCAGGTAGTGATAGATTTCTCATGTATTAAACAATAAAACAAACAAAGGAAATAACCCATTTAAATGAATTGACTCAATTGAGGTAAAACAATCAGGAGTACATATACATCTAATTTAATCATCTTTTGGGAAGAAAAAAATGGCATTTTAACACTTCAAAATGTTATGATGAGATTTATGATGAGATTTGATTGGGATACATTTTTATGGATATAACATTTATAAATTGACAGTTGATGCCTTACTCATGTGTATTTCACTTTATCAATGCTGGTGTATTTCAAACAGGAGACACTTAAGAGTCTAAGACAACACAGTTACCCAACACACCCTTTTTGTGAAGTTTTACATTTACAGGGGGTGAAAGTTCATTCTTGGACAAAGAATTTAGAACCCAATTCCATTAACAAAAGTTACATATTTCCCAGTACAACCACGGTGAACCACCAAACGAATATTATTCATATCTTATAAGTATTTCAAACAAAGCAAAATAAGTTTAAATTAAACATTTGCCCCTTATCTTCATTATGTAATCAAAAATAAGGCTAAACATGTGCACACTGTTATCAGAGCTTTAAGGAAAGAGATCATCTCCATAAATTATGATTCTGATGACTATTAAAATATATTCATATATCAAATATAGACTATTAATAAATAATCTGTAAAAGTAAAGGCCATTAATATTAATATCAGACTGGGACAGTGACATTAGGTATGTGTGGAAAACCAAGGCATTATTACTATGGAAATGTATTGGACCAGGTTACGATGAATACATGTACATGTAGAATTTAGTTTGTAAATAAAAAATCATATGTAAATTTAAGTCGTGAAATAAACTTACTCAATGATCAGGTGTTTAACATGTACAAATCTAATTAATAATATATGCAGTACCTGGTGTCAGACTGCTAGTTTTAATTAAGGCCAGGTGGAGACACTTTAAAACATTATTAAAGATTGACAATGCATGATAGAGATACATGTATAATATTGATGTCCAATTATTTTATAATAAAGTGTGTCCTTCATATTTTTGAGCATTTGATGACAATCCCTAAATTTTTAGAACTTAATTAGCTTAGTAATAATTCTAATCAACATTATTGATGAAGAAATAACACTACCCTCAACACTTTGTCACTGTTTGTTTGATTGAAAAGGATTTTACACCTGGCATGACTACCCACAACATGTAATCACTGTGTGTTTGTTTGTTTGATTGAGGTTTTACACCTGGCATGTAGAGCTACATGTACTCTAGCACATTATCACTGTTTTATTGACTGATCATTAGGATTTAATTGATTAGTGTTTTACACTTGGCATGTAAAACAACCTTAGAAGCACTGTAACACATTATCCCTGTTTTATTGACTGACTAGGGTTTAATTGATTAGGGCTTTACACCTGGGATGTAGAATAACCCCAGCAACTTATCACTGTTTTTATTATTAATTATGATTTTACACCATATAGAACTATCTAAGCAAGTTATCAATGTTTAAATTAGGGGTTTACACCACACTTAAGGTATGACATATTTCACTTTTATAACTTAGTGACAGCATGCCTTCCCAATGAGTGAAGGTAACCAACATTTATGTCCATGGCAACAAGCAAAGTTTGCACAGCTGAGCACCAGCTATCAGTAACGTTCAATCCTACATGTACCTTAGAGGCAGTCAAGATGGAAAATTGGACTTAAAAGTTTCACTTAGTTTCACTTTCACTTTCACTTTAGTTGAAAGCTACAAAACATTTAACTTTGGGTTAGGGATTGGTAGCAATCACATAGATTGGTAATAACTGAAACCATGTTAGGTTTTGTTAATCTTATTCCCTCTTAAGGCATGCACATTTTTCTCTCTACGTTTTGTAATATATTGTATGCAGGCCTGTGCTGTAATCGTTTCTGGCAGAACCTTAAAACTGGTCCTCTAAAATTTTATGAGATAACGTAACATTTGCATTTTCCCCTGGTTTGCTGATTTTTTAAATACATAAATATGCCTTTGTGAAAAGTAAAGCAAAATTGCTGTACAATTCAATCTTCATTGATAATGGGATGACAAAATTTGTCAAAATCAGTGGAAAAATGCAAATTTAGACTAAGACTGCAAACAATTTGGGAAACCTGTAAATCGGTCCTAAATTAAGTTTGTATAACCATGGGGTCGATGGGGAAACCCCGTTCTGTCCATTTTCCCCAACAGCACAGGCGGCGAGGCCTGTTGATGGTAACTACATGTATGTGTTAAGCCTTCTCTAATGAGCATAGTCAGTATTTGTTCAAAACAACACTGTGCAAAAAAGTTAAATGGTAAGATAAGAATTAAGATTGATTTATAAAGAACTCTATTGGTTTCCACACTGACATATTTATGGCAGGCCAAAGCCGAAAAAATCAAGATTTATAAATTTAAATCCAAAATCTCAACTTTTCACTCAATCATAGTAACAAAAAACAATACATAATTTAAAACATTGTACAAGAAATATTAATTCTGTCCAAGAAAAGGGTTTTTATCCATACAAAATAAAATTTTAAGGTCCAAGAATTTGTATTTGCTTCAAGATTTACATTTATGTTTGATTCAAGGCTGTATAATGGTCAAAGGTATTTTTTTTTTCAATCTAAATTTTTTTTTTTTGATGCAAGATTTTTTTTCTTGTCTAAGATTTTATTCCTCAATCCAAGACTCACTTGATCATTCCAAGATTCACGTGACCACATAAACTGATCATGTCGTTCAGGGGGCTGACAGTGAGTGTAAAACACACAAGTCAGTGCAGTGTGCGTAAATCTCCTGAAATCGTCGTCTAACAGTGCACTGTACCTTCATATGACAATTGACGGCCATATGAACCTTGGATTGGTCACTTGAACCTTGGATAGGTCACATGAGTCTTGGATCGAAAAATAAAATCTTGTACAAAATAAATTCTTGCATGAAAAAAAATCTTGGACCTTAAAAAAATCTTGGACCTTAAAAAAATCTTGCATTGAAAAAAAAAAAACTTTGACCGTTAAATAGCCTTGAATTAAATATAAATGTAATTTTTGGACCTTAAAAATTTATTTCGTATGGACAAAGATTATTTTCTTGGACAGAATTAATATTTCTTGTACAATGTTTTAAAATAAGTATTGTTTTTTGTTAATATGAGTAAAACGTTGACATTTTGGAGTTAAATTCATAAATCTTGAATTTTTTTGGCTTTGACATGCCACACATATTGGATCCAATAACCAACACCAATACTTGTAAGCCTGGCTATATTAGATTCTTTGAGGTGTGGGAAACTATATCATGAGGCACCAGTACAAGCAGTACTATAAACGGATATGAGAAACTTGGAGATATGACGGTTTCTTATTAATAGACATATACTATAATCTAATTCACAAGAACCATTCATGTTCCCAGTCATATTTAAACAGACTTCTGACCTCGTTTATATGGCTGAACTCCAATATCTGATCTACAGTATGTCACACACACTACACATTACATTCAGTGCAATATGACGAAAACTGTATACTTTCCTCACCTCAAATATTCAATAATGTGAAAAGGAATAAAAATAAAAGTAGAACAAAAAAGTTAACATTGTAACACTATGAATTATTTAAGTTGACTAAATTCCAGTAGCTCATAATTTTTTCAGTGAAATCAGATTAACCTCTTATCAATCATGTATATTGGAGGTTTTTGGATTTGAGTCTTAACAGTGAGAATGACAAAAGTAATGCTTGATCTCAGCCTTCTCAGGTAAATAAGGGCATCCATTCACCTGTCAACAACCTAATGCCTGCATTGTGCAAGTTGTAATAAAGGTGTGAGAAACAAGCTCAGTCACCAAACTTCAAAGAGTTTCTATCTTAACACCTATTACAGTAATATACAAATCAACAGGTGGAGAGGTAAGTAAAGCCCTCCTATACATGTAGGTCAAACATTAATATAACAGAATATCCTGCCTTACATTTGGGCCAAGCTATTATATTCTATGAATAAAGGAGTCTGTGCTTGTAATTAAAAGGACAAACAACCTGAACAATAACATTGGTCATATTTCTATAACCGGATTACAAGCCAGGTAATTACATACGAGAAAAGAGCACTGCAAAGCCTTTGAGTATTTTATTTTTCTCAATTTTTTTCTCTCCAACATAAGAATCTATAATTGACAAATATGATAATGATTTTCAATTTTAAAATAAATGTAAATAGATTTGAAAGCAATAAATATATAGAGTTTGAAAATTAAAACGTTCTTAGAGAGTAATGTCTAATTGACAACATAAAATGTCTTACTAATATAATGATGAATTAAATCTTCATGTGTAAGCGTGGGCTTGTATAAATTACTGAGTAGAATACTGCGCAGTCAGACATTAGGTTAAAGCCATTTACATCATTACATGAACCACTCCTTCAACCACTTAATTGAAGAACATTTGCTTTTTATTACTTAGACTTGGATAACAAAGCAGAAATGAAGAGCATACATTGAAGTAGGTGTCTGATTAGCTGTCAAACTTAGTGATAAACCAACCCTCCCTTGAATATATAATTGATACAAGTACATTGTCAGACCTATGCTGTATTATTTTTTGGCAGAACCTTAAAATCGGTCCTCTCAAATTTTGTGAGATAACCTAACATTTGCATTTTCCCCTGGTTTTCTGATTTTTTTCAATACATTAAATGTGCCTTTGTGAAAAATAAAGCAAAATTACTGCTGTACAATACAATCTTCATTGATAATGGGATGACAAAATTTGCCAAAAATCAGTGGCAAAATGCAAATTTAGAATAAGATAGCAAACAATTTGGGAAACCTAGTTGGCAAACAATTTGGGAAACCTATAAATCGGTCCGTCCGCCTCAATTAAGTTTGCATAACCCTGTTCTGTCCGTTCTCCCAAACAGCACAGGCCTGATTGTTCACACCTACACTAGAACGTTTCTGTCATATTTTGTTTAACAGTGTACAACTCTCAAAAACAAACACAGAATGTGTTGAGTATCCTACTAACAAAACCTTTAATGCTTTTGGAGTGTTTCTTTCCATGTATGTTTGTTTGATTAATTGGATTTTAATTCAGTGTCACAAATATGTTCCATGTCAGCTTAACGGGTGAAGGTTTGCTTATTGTTTGTTTGATTGGCTTTAACATCGTACTCAAGGCTATTTCACTTATATGACGACTTCACACTCTTCTTTGCCTAATTACGGTGGAAACCTCGTAAAAAACACCCCCCTCATTGCCGGGGCCACATCGTGTGACTCACTCATATACCCGAGTGTCAAGTGACTACTTGATCCTGTGAACGGTAAACCGAAGTAGGATTAGTAAAGGCACATGTCAAGCGCTAATGCATACACTTCACCATTGGCATAAAAAAAGACAAGACAGGACATTCATAAGGCACAAAAACAAAGATGCAAATACAGATGGTGTTATGTTGCCCCTTAGAGGGCATAAGGGCAACAGAAGGCCACAGAAAGTTCTAAATTATTATTATTAACCTTGTTTTTAAATTTAATTTAATTGATATTAAACCGCCAATATATATGTAAATATTTCAGAAAGGAAAACAACTTTACAGACAATATTGAACATAACTTTGCTATGAGCTTATATATAGAAGTCATGTAGGCAACAAATTTAGTTCCCATCATTGATACAAATGTGATGCTTTTCTCAACTAATAAGATATTTTTTCTTTCAATAATGCACAATTCACTGATATATGTACGTTTAATATCACTCTCAAGGAAGATGTACTTCACATACATGTACTGGACGTTGATGTACTCTAGTCTTTAAAGAACTCCCCCTTTAAAAATAACATTTAAAAGTGAAGTGCATGTTTATTAGAAATAATATAAATGTTCCTCACACACTTAGAAAAGACAGCTTGATGAAGTCCTGGACATACTGTCCTTTGCCAGAGGGCTGTACAATACCTGTACACTGACTATTTACAAATTGAACACAAATTGAATACACAGGTTAACTTCCCTTTTCTTCCATCCTTCAACGGACTTACTAGTTTTGGTATAAATGGTTTTCCATCTAGGTTTCAGAACGTGGCTTAGTTCTGACCTTCTACATGTTGTCGTGTTTCAGACTTGGATTGGAATTTCTTAAAAACCTTAACCTTAATCTCAATAATGCAAATTGTGTGAATGCCAGTTGACTAAATCGGCATGCAAAAATAGATACATCTAAGCTTACATTATTGTTGATTTGTGAACTTTACTTAGCACAAAGTTGAATGACTAGCAAATCCATCTTGTACTAATAAGTGGACTGGCCTACAGTGTATGCATAGTATGTGTGGTACGGACTGGCTGATCGCCCTAACCTGTAAATCCGGTAACTGTCACATGTAGCAAAGGACTTGCAATTATTGTGTACTAAGGGAGTGATTTTTATTTGCTAAACTGCACCAACAGATATTTTGAAAGCAGACAGCCCAATAACGTTAAATAATATAGTTGACTGACCTACAGTAATGTGTCAAATATATCATTTAGAGTCACACTTATGTTCATTGAACTTCAGCCAGTGCTTAAATCACCTGTGTAATGCAAAACTTCATTCAGACTGTGGCAATCCAGGTTGATCCATTTCTGACAAATTACTTCCATTTAAGATAGAGGCCTGGCATGATCATTACGTATGATGCATTTCAGTCTTTCAGGGAAAAGTACATGCGGTATAATTATCCAAGTTTCTCACACAAAATCCCCAATGACAACACTCCCAAGCCATGTGATAACATATATGATAATTTTCATAATGCACTCAATTCTTTTGAAAATGAATAATGCTTAAATCAATGTCATATAGAGACATCGTAATTGGTAAGTCCTCTCTATTGTTACGTCACAATGATATCATGACATTGCAAGAGACCGTTCCAATGCTGTCTGTTGCTTTGGTGCAATTTTCTTTTCTGTGATTTTAACACTAAAACCCTACCGAAACATGCAAAAATGTGTAATGTGAGGAAAAGATGACATCCGTCTTGAGTCTGTATGATACAATAAATATCACTCATCTCTATTCACACTCTCAAACTCTGTGGAATTTACCGAAAAATACTTTATTAGGGATAGGAAATGATGATTAAATACATGGACTTCACAGCCTGGCACTTTATAGTGTAAGTGAGTAAGCTTAAATCTCTAAATTGGTTCTGTAGTTATCTTTTAACAGTGCACGAAGTGTTCAGCACAGAAACTTGTTAAGGAAATTGAATCAAAGGAAAGGACATTGAGGTTATGTGAATATCCAAATGATAATAAATATCAAATGTCAACGGCTTTTTTAAAAGGACTAGCCAAGGTGATGCCTTGGACAGGGACGTAGGCAATAAAGTTGTGGATTACACTAGTGACAAGCAATGGATGAAGATAAGGAGCTCTAAGTTGAATCTTTTCAGTCAATCAACTATGTACAGTAAGGATTTTAACCTATACGGGTTTACTTTGATTAGTCTAGGTGGGTCGGACCTGTTTTGATAATATGATATCTGACTGCTAAAAGGAAGCCTTCTTTGAGTTGAAAACATACACAAAAAGTCTCTGACAACTGTATTTTGGCATGTACATAAGACTCTCTCTGAAAAACTGACAAATAAGTTACCTGCAGAGATTTCACAAACTTGTATGCAGCAAAGTGCAGTTTGATTGGGTTAAAGACTTAATTGATTCATTGATTGATAATGATATTGCTTACAGTGGACTAGATGCGAATACGTATCTTATAGGCTATACATGGTAAATAGAGGACCGGAATACAAACAATATCTAGACCTCACCTTGTTGCATTCCAAAGCTTCTGCTGAATGTAATTCCTTTGGAGCAAAACAGTCCTGGCACTTGGTCTTGTTAAATATGTTAGGGATGAACTTGCGACATTTGGCGTTCATTTTGACAGGTATGGTCACTCGCCTGTATATTGGCCTGTTAAGTAGACTGGTTAGAAAAGGTAAGAACCTCCAATCTTCACTTGATCATCGTGACTTTAAACACTACAGTACTTTTTCTTATCGAAATTAAATGTACATTTATCTGTCAGTCACATGTCTTACTCAGCCGAAGTCGACCGGCACACCGGCCGAACACATCCTTGGAGTTTCACTAATGTCACTAACTTTCAGCTTGATCTTTACGACGAACCTGCCATTCGAGGTAAACAGTTGGGCCTCACACGAAAATATCACAGGCTATCCTAAAGGTCAATCTGAAGAAAAAAGGCCACATTATTAAAGGGGATAATTCGCTCAGTTCCCTTTCGATTGTGATATATTTTACTTTCCTGGTAGTAGAACAGGCGGAATATATGGCGGAAAAAGTGAAATAATGAAAATGAAATTTTGGGGGTAAAAATGATTTGACCTCATAATCCATGCGCGCGGAATAAGTTCCAGTTAGTGTTCGTGATGAGGCTACAAAAGGGAAACAACCGCGCAATGCCCAAAGCCAATCTTGTGTCAAAAGCTGGTCTCCGGTTACTTCCCTTTACCTTCGGTTGCTTCCCTTTACATTCGAGTTCCAGCTTTTGTGTATTGAGTAGCCATTTTTAATACATGTTCCGCCATATTTGGCGCTGAGAGCAAAACTTACTGCACATGAAGATAGACGTATCCTATATTACCTCAAGTGCATA
>JAQQZZ010072683.1:4038-21315 GCA_030265115.1 Mopalia vespertina
CCAATGAAACTTCGCTTATTGGAAACAACTGTATTCTGCACCAGTTACCAATTATTCTTCAATAGCAAATAGTTTGTCTTTATAATTTCTTTGTAATGTTTGTTCTACCGACTGACCGAACCATATACAAAGAACCCTACATCCTCAGGCTCCCTGACAATAGTGAGGATATAGCTGTTCAATCTTAATTTTTTAAAACCTTTTTCTGAATATATATATATAAAGTCCACTGAAATTGTTATAAATAAAAGCGAAACAATTTGCTAGACGAGGAATGTTTTTTTTGTAAACAGACCTATTGATAAAGTCTGATAGTCAGAGAATCAAGGCACCAAAAAAAACCTTCAGCAGATATTGCTCGGACGTTTTTGAATCTCGTCGATATGAAACTTTATGTGTATTCATATATATTTAGATCTAATCTACACATAACAGGATTGTGCGGTGAAGGTCATGTGAAGGAAAGTATTTAAAATATTATTTTTACTGGCCACAGTTCATCAATGCCAGGCAAAAGTTTTGCGATGAGCTCAAAAAAGATATATATTATCCTTCATTAGAGTCTATTCTCAAGCCACAGAATCAACCGATCCCATTTTAAATCCTTGTTTTGGCAACCACTGAACTGTCCAAATGTCTTTATCTGCACATATTTTTTTGTTTGTAGTTTGTGGCTTGTATGTTGAATTTGTTTTAGTCTTTTAAATATGTACATATCTATGTATTTGATTCTCAGTTCACGTGTAATGTCAATGTTATTTGAGGTGTCGCTATTAACGAGTAGTTGAAAGTAGTTATAATATCAGCGTACGCCATTCAATCGAATGGAGCCGCCAATCCCATTTAATAACCAAGTTCAAGAATCTGAAGACAAATTTATGCCGAAAAGGGAAATATATACAAGTTCACCAAAACGTGATTTCCAAAGCTGGGTCAAATTGGCTGTAATCGTCGTAGACCTATATTCTTCGAAGTTTTTTTTATTGATTTGTCATGCTGAACAAAGGAAAGAGTTATGCTAATAATTGGATATCTTGATTTAGCTTAAATACAACTGTTTAATGAATGATGCGGATCAGCAGGTGTTAGTTTTTATTCAAATCAATATACGGTACCTTATCGATTTTCATTTTCGGGATGATGCGTCCATATGCTTATTCTACGTTTATTTCATTTGTGCTTTAGAAGACTGATTAGAAAAGGGATTTGGCAGCAACTGTGTTTTTGACAAACGTAAAAGCTGTCACGTGATGATGACGTATGCCTTTGTGCTAATGTTTTAACCATCCTTGTTACAATCACGGTATCTTAGTTGTTGTTGTCGCGAACGCTCAATGGTCCCTGCCATGGGCTGCTTGACGCAAAGGAAACTGTTTTTATTTGGTAAGTTCGAGAGGATGTTTTTCCAAATCGTTGTGAACGGGAATACGTATATGGCTTTTCCCCAAATATAGTATGTGGTATCTTGTTTGAGGGATATTGACACAATACGACTATTTAATTTTGGGGCATTTGTCAAAATTGCAAAGTCTTTCGGAAGAGAAATATCAAAATGCAGGTTGAATTTAATATGTACTTTACTAACACTATGACTTCTGTTGAATACCCAGGTTTGTTTGCGGGACAGGTGCTGGCGTGTGTGCTCTTCCTTACAATGAATTCCGAAGAGACGCGTAATGTCGCTATTTCTGAGACGAAGTCCCCTAGCTCACAGACCCCTGGAACGCTGTGTTTCTTCTTCACTGGCCGCCTTGGGAATAATCTTTTCCAGTATGCGGCTTTGATAGGAATCGCAAGGCAAAAAAACATGACCCCAGTCATCAAACATAATTTAGGATTTGACCAGTTCTTTCATTTCCAAGCTCCTTATGACAAAAAGGGGAAGTGCAGCTTTCCCAGACAACATTGGTGTAAACGTCCTTGTGCCTATGACTTCGAATCCCTTGATTTTGATAGTAACCAGGACACTCGTTTAATTGGATCGTTCCAATCTTGGAAGTACTTTATTGCCATAGAACAAGAACTACATGAACACTTTAAGTTCCAGCAGCCCGTCCTAGACACGGCCGAACGGGTGTTACTTTCAGAAGTGGCTATACAAACACAAATAGTGTACTCTGAGCGGATTCTGGTTGGCATTCACGTGCGGCGAGGCGACATGACGTCCGATAAACAGGTCAAGGGAGGTTACCTTGTTGCGCCAAAAGAGTACTTTCTCAATTCTATGGCTTGGTACAGGGGTAAATTTGACAAAATATTATTCGTGGTTTGTACAGTAGATTCAGAATGGTCCAAGCAGGCAATTCCCCATGAAGACGTGGTCTTCATTCCACCTCAGCAAGCAGAGGTGGATCTAGCAATTCTGTCCCTGTGTGATCATATGATCATGAGTGTGGGCTCGTTTGGCTGGTGGGCCGGGTGGTTAGCTGGTGGCATTACTGTCTATTATAAACACCAGTACAGAGAAGGCTCAGAACTTGCCCAGCATTTTGATATGGATGATTACATATATCCTGGATGGATAGGTCTAGAATGAGAATATGTACACTAGAACCAATTGTATCAGTTGTCAATGGAATCTTTGAAAAATCGCTTCATATACCAGATCTCTCTATGAATGAGTCTCCCTAAACACCTTTGAAAACTCGCTTCATATACCAGATCTCTCTATGAATGAGTCTCCCTAAACACCTTTGAAAACTCGCTTCGTATACCAGGTCTCTCTATGAATGAGTCTCCCTAAACGCCTTTGAAAATTCTCTTCGTATACCAGATCTCTCTATGAATGAGTCTCCCTAAACACCTTTGAAAACTCGCTTTGTATACCAGATCTCTCTATGAATGAGTCTCCCTAACACCTTTGAAAACTCGCTTCGTATACCAGATCTCTCTATGAATGAGTCTCCCTAAACGCCTTTGAAAACTCGCTTCGTATACCAGATCTCTCTATGAATGAGTCTCCCTAAACGCCTTTGAAAACAGTAGTGATGAGATAAAGTGGTACACGGCGAAGCTGTCTGGAATTGCCTGGGAATTGGCCATAGATTCTAGAGGGACGAAAGAGATATTTACGGACATCTCATTGATACACACTTACAAAAAGTCGAGGCAGTATTCTTTAGGCTGTGAATTTTGAACAGCCGTTCCAAATGCCAGACATATATAGCTATATGTGATCTGCTTTGATTCACTACTACTCATGTGAATGACATATTGAATTGTATTTGTACATTTGTATTGATATATTTATTGCGGTAGTACTTTATTACAGCATGAGGTATCTGTTGCATATCTATTTGATAAAATCACTTATTTGTAATACGGTCACGGCTTATCACAGTATGATAAATCGGGATTACGGGATGTTTATTTGGTCTATTTGTCTACTGGTATTTTATTTTGACGCTGTCATTGGTTTTTTTTTCAAGTAATGGAAAAATATGCTTGGTCAGTTGCTTAAGGGAGGGAAAAGCAAATCTCGTGTGCAATGTTTATGTTGAACCTTGTTAGCCAAACACATTGATTATTTATTCCAGATTTTTGTTTTTTATTGCTTGTTTTCAAAATGTTTTGTAAACAGCTATAAGCCAGCTGTAGGACAGTTATTAGACAGCTGATCTATAACGAAATCAGTATTCTTATATAAATCATTATATTGGTCCCTATACCTTTAGGTATATATAGGTGGATTTTTTTTAAAATTTAGTCTCGATTTTGTTTAAATGTGTCACAAACGTCAAATCATTATTTAACAAAAAAATTCAACAAAAAAAAGTCTGCACATAAACATTTATCATTATTCATACTGTCAACTGGGTTGCTCACAGCGGACCCATCGTTTTCCCTCAAACAAAACCAGCTGGATCCTATTGATTTAGTCAACATGGGACCCAGTCAGATTCCAGATGAGCGTGCTATCTGAGGTAAATTTCCATGGGCAGCCAGCACAGGTCCCCCATAAATCTCATGTATCTGCCCACCGTCTGCTCATGTTCATGTTTCCCTTCATTGCCGATGCCCCCCCCCCCTCCCCCCTTCTCTCTCCGGGGCTCATTATGGGTGTGTTGGCTGGAAACCTGGGACTGAATTAAAATGTTGCATAATAGGCTGTAACATATTTGTAGTAGAGAATGGCTATAGCGATTGGGGCATTAAACGGTTCTTGTTGATTTGATAAATGTATTTACATTAGATATGGTTAAGAAGCTCAATGTTGAAGCAAGGGGAGATGGACAGATTCTATCTGTTACCATAGTCTGAGATCTTATCATACTTGTTGACACCCATTTTTGAGAATAGGGTTATTCAACAAAAAATTAAACTAAGACCTTGTATATATTGCGAAAACTTGGTGAAATTGCATCGTGCAGAATTTAACAAACAAAAATAATTAAAACAATGTTTTCCCCCAAGCTAACAGAAGGGAACAATGGGTCAAATTCATCAATTCCTGTATCGCCAGGGTCTACCCTGTCGGTGAATCTCAAATCATGTTCAATTTTATCCAGGTACCATATGCAGTCATAAACAAGACGCGGTCGTATATCCTTTTAATATTCAACAATAAAACAAACCAATCGACATTTTGCAATTATTTTTGTTCATCAGAAGCTGATAATCGAATAATTTTCTCACAGGCCATTACATTCGGCCTTACTATAGTAAGACATAACGTCCATTTGGACCTGTAAATCAAACAAGCATTTTCCTCGAATGCCATTTTACATTTCAGTGACTGATTAGAAATAAATCGGGTTTTATTAACTAGGCTTATCCCGTATGAAAGCAATAATAACGATGAACTGACATTTGTGTCTGATGTTTTACTCTGAAATTGAACTAGAAATAAGATCGCGGCAATGTATATCGTATAACATATAAGATTGCGGGTATAAGAATTTCCACTGAAAAAATAAAATCATTGAGTTAAACCGGAAATCTTACATCTCGATTTTGTGGATATATTATGTAGCACACTTTATCAGACTGCTCAAATATCAATATATCAACTTATCGTAACAACGGCACACGGCAATGGCTTATAGTGGTAGCGTGTGCGCTTACTAATCCGTCTGTCGACCATCAGGTATACGTGAGTCACACGATGTTGCACCGGCAATCGCGGGGGTGGTTTTTACGAGATTTTCTCCTGGTTTTCCACCGTAATTAAGCAAGGAGCAGTGTCATATAAGTGAAAAAACCTTGAGTACGACGTTAAAGGTGGAATATACATATTGTAATCCCAAGTTAAACCCCAAATAAACAAACAACGTAACAATGGGGATCAGTAGCATTGACTACCACAAGACTTTGTTGGACCCCACTTGGGCACAAAGTGGACAGCATTTACGTCGATCCCTAACCACCTGTGTTTTGTATGCCCTTGTGTTTACATATTTACATAAAACCGCGTTGTCTCAAAAATTGCAAAACCTTAGAATAAAAGCTGTGTTTGAAAATGCTGTCATAAGTTCAAAACTGAAGAAGGACGGTATCTGGACTGCGGTTGCTGCATTCCATTTTTCAAAATCGCGGTTAAGCCGTCTATACTGAACGCGAATAAGAACACGGTCCAATTTGTGTTCGCGCAAGAATTGCCTCCACTGCGATTTCGGGATAAGTCCGCCGGAATAAATTTGATCAAACAATAATGAAGCGTGTGCAGAAAGCGAGTTAAGAATACGTGACGTAGGCCATCAATGTACGAGTTCACCTGTTAAACTATGTATTTGATGGTTAAAAAACGAGCACATACCTCAAGAGAGAGTGAGAAAGACAGAGACAGATAACTCTGACAGACAAAAGTAGAATTAGGAGTAGCCTACAAGAGTAGTTTACCTTTAAAGGTAATATAACAGTGACACTATACGTTCAAACAGCAAATCAGAAGGACATCGATATTTCTACTGGCTCCATAAGAAAATAACCCATATAACAAACATTTTGATTCACCTTTTATTTAACGTTAGGTTGCGGGGATCTGCGGCTTACAAACACGCTTCTGTTTTGTTTGTTTTGTTGTTATTTTGGGGTTTGTTTGTTTTTTTTTGTTTTTTTTTTGGCTAAAAATGCTAAAATCGTTGTTGAATCATACTTCTTCAACAATCAAACCAATTCCTCAAATCTCACAGCTGATTGTTATAAAATAACGGTCAAATTTCTCTTTTATTTTTAGTTCCAAGTCTCGTTTTCATGTCGCCTGGGTAGCAATTAAATACATTTGATAATATGTCATGTAATTATTATGTTTTACATTACACGATTTTAAAAATGGCATATTAAATGAGATTTATTGGTGACTAAAGTAACAAACAAAAAATGAAAATACGAAGTTCTAAGCTTATTCACGTAAAAGTTTAATTCGACTTGCTTCAATCCTCATGCCAAAGTCTTGCTTAAGTAAATACAAAATAATATGAAATTCCAATAAACATTTGACTGTTAGTTAAAGGACTAGGACAGTGAAGTTTCTGACGCAGAAATAGAAGGGCTATTCGAGCCAAAGAAGAATAAGAAGTTTCGAAATTCCACGAGTTAACAAGATGAAGGAATTCAGTATGTGAACTTTTAAATTGAGCCACAAAGGAAACGAACAACGGTTTCAACTAATCGCGACAAATTGTAGACTACAGCGATGATGTGGGAAAATAAAGAAGAGAAGAAGCAGATAAAAACGATATGTCCTTCCGATGAAAATGTTTATCTGGCCGAATAATTCATCTGCAATAGAAAGATCGATGGTAGCTTACACGAACCAGGGTCTTTAGACGTCATAATAAAACGGCATTGAGACGAAGGGGACGCTCACAGTATTGTTTTTTTTAACTTGACTTTTTTTCTTTCTTTTTTCTATTATTTTATTTAGACTTGAATATCCCAAGGGCGAATAAAGCGTCTTAATCCAAAAATAATTGAACTTATTCGAAGCGAGACAAATGTTTCCGTTCACACCCCAAAGTGCAGTATTCTGTTTGAACTTTTTGAGAAAATAGATCGTGCTGAGTTCATCAAACTTAGGTTTGTAGACGTTTCGCTTGGAATAGATGAACAGTACATTTAGAGTGGACAGCCAGAGCAAGATAGCTAAACAAGGGACGGTAGTCACACCGATGACTGTCGCCGGACAACCCCTCGTCTACTCGCCTCAACTGATAACTAGGACTACGTAACCCTATCCCTTGTTGAAACGTATTGTCCAAGACATGCCGGTACACTGTAAATCTACCGACGACCCTTTAACCTGACACAGATCATGACAAAATTACTAGATCCGAAAAGTAAAATATGTTAGTATCCCACTAAATTGGATATCGATTGAGTGAATTGTTGATGAATAGCGACAAAAGCCGCTCTTGCGTTCGACGGAATCACAAACCGCTCAGTCATTAAAAAACAACCGTTCAAGCGCTGGTTAAATCTGGAGTACTAGCAAATAAATTTATAAACATCACTTGTCATACATCAAGCATCCACTTTCGTGGGCTAAAACATTCTGACGAAGTTATCATGTTGATGCACTACAAGTCCAAATCTCAAATCACTACACTACATTTCATCGTTGCATAAATACACCACTCGCTACAATCGTATTTTCGTCAGAGTTCCTATAGTGGACGAGACTAAGACAAATCTCGTACGCCATGCCAGGCCATCACGCATTAATTTCCGCCACTATTCTGGGCGACATATCAGCCACAGGTCAGCAAACAAAAGAAGTGCTAAACAAGATGGCCCGGGTGTATCTTAGAGTCAATGTATCGACGCAGAAACTAGAGTCGATTATATTTCAGAATGCAGTCGCTACAATCGTATTCTCGCGAGAGTTTCATAGTAGACGAGACTAAGAAAACTTTCGCACGCCAAGCCAGGCAATCGCGCATTAGTTTCCGCCAATATTTGGGGCGACGTTTGTCACATATCAGCAAATAAACGAAGTGCAAAACAAGATAGCCCTGGTGTATCGTAAAGTCAATGTCTAGACGTAGGAAGTAGAATCGATTATATTTTAGAATGCAGTAAATACAATGGTAATCTCGCGAGAGTTTCATAGTGGACGAGAGTAAGACAATTCTCGCACGCTATGCCAGGCAATCGCGCATTAATTTCCGCCAATATTTGGGCGACAAATCAGTCACAGATCAGCAGTTCTAAACAAGATGGCCCGGGTGTATCTCAGACTCAAAGTCTCGACGTAGGAAGTAGAATCGATTATATTTTAGAATACAGTCGCTATGGAGGCGCAGTGTTGAATAATTATACTGTCCACTTTCATATCTTGGTTCCTCTATGATAATTTCAAAGTCTTTCCAATTGTTTCCTTCCTTTATTTTTTCGTGCGCTAGGCACATCACCAATAAAAATCCGACAAAGGGAATACATTCCAGGAAATCAGCAACTTGAAAGTTTGTTTTATTGTTTATTATTTTGATTATATTAATTTTCTTTAAATGGGTTCATTTAAGTGGATGCTCGCAAGCTCGCAGCTTCCGACAGCGTGAGGACAAAGCATGTTAATTGTTATCGTGAAGCATAGAAACAACACAGTGAATATCTGACCAAACCATACCGGTACACCGATGCATTCTCCAGATAGAAACATACTTTCATCGCCCCCCCCCCCCCCCCTCCCCCACCCCTCAAAATGATTTAATTTGATATACGGACACTTATGTCAATAAAATTGTCTCCATGTTATAAATACTTATTTTCCAGTCGATACAAAAATAAAAATATCCAATACAAAAAAAGGAATTAGAAAAAAAGACAAAAAAAGGAAAATATATTTTTTCATTCCGCGTCACAAAAAACAACATTATTTTGCTAACAATTTAAAGTAATAAAGGCAAACATGAAACACACCAAGAAACAAACAAAACGGAGGACAATAAATGTGCTACTGGTGACATCCCGAATAATAATAACACAGAAGCTGGCACTTATTACGTAAGATCATTTCTTACATCAGCAGAAAAAAAAAAACATATACACGGGCTGTTAAAATCAATTCTTCACCTTAGGTAGTAGACCCTTTTAAAGTAATGGCTATTTTTCCTTGACGTTCCCCGTCTAGGTTTCCTATCGCCTACGGCTTTCAATTCGCATATTGTTCTCTTGCAGACTTAATGATAAAATATTTCTTCCATCTACCAGCACTTCATCGCGATTATTCTCAGTTGTCCGCCTTTTCTGATAAAGTTATTATTTTATTAAAGTAGTCTTCACACTAAAGGCAAATGCTTTTGTCTCCCATTGATTCGGTTTAAAGTTGCTCCCGCGAGGATTTCACTGGTCAATGCTTAAAGGCTCTGTCGATAATTGAATATGACTTGAGGAATGTAATAACCTGCAATGAAAAGAGGCTATTCGGCGAGTATCTAACACATCTGTGCAGTGGCGACCCAGGGCAGGCCAATAACATGTGCTATCTCTTGGAGTAAGATTTGATTGGGATTTGCTCGTAGTCGTTCCTAACTCAGCGCCGGCTGTCAACAGCGTCATTTGAATTCGCGGAATCTAGCTGAATACACAACTATATCACAAGGCATCCCGCAACAGAAGCCCATCGCTGACTCTCTGGCAACTACGTCGCTTGCAAACTTGACACAACTTACTTTTCGATAGTTCGGGAAGAGAAGTGTTTTTTCGCAACTAACAGTTAATAGTTAGTTTCTAGTCTGTAGACTAATCTACAAAGTTGTCAAGTCACTAATTGCAGTGAAAAAGCTTCTCCGGTGTTCATGAAGATGTCTGGTGATCAGCTGTCCGTGTTTCAGATGCTGTCCCTTGTCGGCCTAGTCACTGTCCTCGTGTCCCCAATACAATCTCTAGGGCTAGGCAGTGACGGATCTATTGTCTCCTACGACCGTTACATAAACTACCCGGAACTTTTTCGATCTTGGGAAGATTCTTACCCTTCGTGGAGATCAAAGAAAAATCAACATGAAAACGAAGCCGAAGGAAAAAGGCAATTCGGAAGTGTTGTGGGACGACCAACGTTTGGAAAAGCTAAAGCGCTTCAGAGTTGGAGAGCATTTCAAAAACGTCTGATGAGAAAGTAAGTGATTTTGACAGACCTCCAAAATACGTCCTTAACAAATATTCTTCAGTTAACTATTCGTTGCGATTCTTTGACTTTAGTCATTATGGTGGATTTTGTGTAGACTTGTTTTTTTTTTAGATTTTACAATATTCATCTGACGTTTGGCATAAAACTGTATCTGTGCAAAAGGATATTAGTGTTCAATTGATTCGAATATGTGGTTTTTCACAACACGGTTTTCAAAATTAAACGCCTGTTGTGCCCTCATCGGTGTCGGATTCTATCCTGAGAGGAAATGTCTGCAAACTTCCAGGACTATGGAACACAATTCACTTGGCGACAGATGAGCCGTTTTAGTTCACTATATAAAGAACAATGGGATCAAGGTATTTCACTTCTCTTTGCAAAACTTTTGTGGAGTGGATTGAGATATGACTAACCAAAACGACTTTGAAAACCGACAAAATTTCTCTACCAAATATTTAGGTCTCAAAACGGAATATACAGTTTGTCCAGTACTCGTTTCGAGCGAAAAAATAACTGTCTTAAATCCAAACAACTACTTTACGTAAAACTAAAAAAAGCAGAGATTAGAAACAAGTCACTTTATGTAATATTCTGTAGTGTTTGTCTGTTCCAACTAACTAGTATTCTTTGCCGGCATTGGGTTTAATGTGGAAGTGGCGAAGATATAAAACTAATCCAACGTAACACCGATCGGGGTGAGCTTCTTTACAAAGGTAACATATTTATGTGGAATCTAATAAGACTTTGGACTGGTTGCAATATTTTTGTGGTTTACCTGTTTTGCTATGTTATCAATTGTTTTTAGAAGCAAACAATTGAGAAAAGTTCTACTATTAAAACTGTTGCACCCTGAGATTGATTCGGCTTAATCATTACGGAGACATATACCCTACGGCATACTGTGAAATAACCCTGGACCGTACGTTGTATGGAATTTAAATTCTAACTGGGTAGAAAATATTTTAGTATGAACACAAAGTCAAGTTTGAAAATGGTAGAAAATAATCTCTAGACTAACTGAGCCATTCATTTATACTGCCTATTTTAACGTTTGAACGCTTAATCTTTTTTGACGTTGTTGCTGTCGTGCAATTTCAATAAAAGGGCATATTCTGTACCAAACATGTTTGCACTTGTCTGTGAAATAAGTCAGTGATCCTTTTAAACAATTCCTGATGGTGGCATTTTCGCAAATAAAATATAATTTTGCTGTTAAAAATGTTGTAATACAAACTTCTAAATCGTTATATCAATCTAAGGAATATACCCAGCATTACAATTAGGGTAATGTTATTTACAGCCTATATCTTTAATAGAACTTGTTTAAATATCTGGCAACTGAAATTCTGTCAAACGTTTACTGATTTACCATCACTGTGGAATATATTTTGTGTTATTTCTCTAAGACAAGATACGTAGATGTTAATGTTACAAAATGATTTGCTTTTCGTTGTTTATTAGATGTGTTATTTATTCTCTTAATGTATCTGGTAAAGTAAACGTAATTTTATTACTATAACAAATAATGTATCTTGACAGCTTGTTGTTAAATGTCAGACAAATTAATGTTCTATGCTGCGTAATGGTATAATGTCTCCCGGATAAATATAGAAGTTGAACTTTTGCCTACGTCAGTTTTTTCTTTGACTTCAAACTTACGTCACTCAGCAAAAAGTAGCAAGTGTGATGCGACACTGGCAACAAAAGCTCATGTCACATCTAACAATCATTCGACTTCATTCAACTAGTCATCAATAACCCTTTACATAGCGATGCGCCTCTTACGACGTCAGCTTTGTTCCGGTACCGTTTTAATGGATAATCGTATTTGTTCGGCGCCGAGACTCTTTTCAGTCGGATTTCTTTCACGCCAAACTATATCTGTCAAAATTCTGTCAACCAGTTGACTAACGGTTCAAAGAACTCGTTCTATATCGAATGCCGAATAACGATATTTTACCATTGCAATTAAAGCGATGTCTACCAACGGTGTGGATTTCGCGTATGCCCCAGCCTCAAGAGAGAATGCTTATTTAGGTATTACTGAATACAGTCGCAATGGTGTAGTTTGGACTGCGGACTTGTGTCGGCTATCCCAAACTACACACAACTAACTGGGCAGTTGAGTCCGATCTGTAGTAACCACGTATGTAATAAAAATCCACTAATGTAGGCCGTATCTGTTTTTTAACATTGTATTTTTTCATCACAAACAATCTATATACGCTTTCGGGCCGGCAAATCTATTAAAAATACCAAATTGTAACCTCTCTGAATGCATCTTTAGATTTGTTTACGCCCCTAATGAAAAAATACGATGTTACAAAAAATATTGCATTAGTGGATTTTTGATACATTCGTGGTTGCTACATTGGTCTACAGTTAGGTGTGAACTATTCTTTAGGAAGACAATAAGACACACAGCAATCAGAGAAAACATGACATGATGTAACAAGACTAGTCCTACATTGTAAGTGTTTGGTTATTGAGGCTTCCTGCTCGAACAGCACCAAAGCAAAATAGTGGACCTCAAGTTATACAACTCTAGCAAGTTTGTTTGTTTGTTTGGGTTTAACGTCGTATTCAAGGGTATTTCACTTATATGACGACGGATTGTTCACTTCACACTGGTCCTTGCTCAATTACGGTGGAGAATCGGGATGAAACCTCGTAAAAACCTCCCCTGCTATTGCCGGAGCCACATCGTATGACTCCCTCATATACCTGATGGTCGACATACGGACTCGATCCCTTGAACGATAAATTGAATTAGGATTAGTAAGCGCACACGCTACCACTAAGCCACGGTCGCGGGCCCACTTGAAGCAAGTAGCAACCACTCGATTCTAATAAGATATATAACATCGCTCCGTTTATAGGTGATTAATATTTCGGAATGGAGTAATCAGTTCGTCTGCACATCAAATATCATGTCTTCATTAACAAAAGCAGATCTGCTTCGTGAAACAAAATCGTGAAATTAATAATTCATCCAAGCTGGTTAAACTATCACAAAATGAAGCTCGAAAAATATATGTGGTTTGTAAATTTTATAGAATTCCCAGTTTTTTATTGTGTTTGTTTTTGTCGAAATACTTTTTGATATCCGCCCAGTTTTGTGTGTTTGGAGGGCACAAAGAATAGACCTATATACCCACACGGACAAAACCATATATTGTGAACTGCTTGCTACATGTAAGTGGAAAGATTAATGTTAGGCCCTATCAACAATCATCGCACGAGTTTACTTCAGACGGAATCACCTTAGCTATATGGAGGACAACAAATGAAGAAAGATCTATTGGTAATTAACTCATATATTCATGCATTACTTCCGAGACTGTGAAAAATCTCAGTTTGGTTTTGACGAGCTTTCCTTCAAATTCTGCACAAATAACAGAAAATGTAAAAAAAAATATTAAAGTCAGATACCAACGAGAACACTCATTCGCCTGAATGGTTTGTTTGTTTGAGAGTGGTGATATCGGGGTAGTTGTGTGAGAAACGGCTTAGGGGTGGTTTGATTGTTTGATTGATTGGGGTTTAACGTCGTACTCAGGGGTATATCACTTATATGACGATGCATTGTCCGCTTCACACTGTTGCTCGCCTAATGACGGCGGAAAACCGATGATAAACCCCGTAAAAACCAACTACGTGATTGCCGGAGCCACATCGTGTGACATATTCATATACCTGATGATTGACAGACGGACTCGATCCCGTGAACGGACATTGAAGTAGGATTTGTAAGCGCACACGCTCTAACCATTCATCCAAGGCCGCGGGCCTTCGCCTAAATGGAGCCGCTTAAGAAATAGAGCATATATTGAATAAATGAAGAGAGAAAAATGTGCTATTCAACAATAGCTTTTCAACTTAACGAAATGGCGCTCACACTTTCCTACAATATGAAAACGCATTAAACATACCTAAATATTAATTGTAGAATTTCTGGATAACCACTTCTTGTTTTGTGATAGAACACAACGTTTCTATACATATGCCTGTATCGTCATCAGGTGTAAATTGACTAAAAAAAATTAGTCAATTTGTGTTCTATCACAAAACAAGAAGTGGTTATCCAGAAATTCTACAATTAAGTTACCCCACTTCTAAATGTCGTTCAAAACTTATACCTAAATATTGTTTGTGTATGAGGTCTACTCGTGGTTTATGTTGTCTATAAGGGCTTCCATAGAACAGTCTTCTAATCAACTTTCGTACATCCTGTTATGAAAGCTGATAACATAAAACTGATAATTATTAATTAGCTAATAGGGAGCCACTTGTATTGTTACCGCGGAGTCTATAGACGCAGATGAACTACCATCTACTCCACAAATACGGGATATGCAGCCGAACTATTGATTGGATACTTGGACATTTTATGCGTACTCAATCTTTTTTGCTAAAGGTAGATTAGTTAAGCTGTGGTTTCATAACGCTTTTTATGGTAAAGATTTAATAATAAGAGCATATTCGTGCTCCAACCGAATTAATTAGGTTATCAGCACTTAAATGTCGAAACTTTTGAATTTCCATCGATAAGTTGCACAAAGTAGAGTATGCTGACAAGTCAAACAAAATGTGAACAATTCATGTGGACTATAGTGATTAAGTATTTATAACAGAGGATATGTAAATTTGCGTGCATATGTAAATGTAGATACGTAGAACACAGACGTATTGTTATGGGTTTCAACTTTTAGGTTAATCAGCATGCGACGTTTCGGTCTAAATCCTAAGAACGTGATCAAACATATATGATCTTAGGATCTAGACCGAAACGTCGCATGCTAATTAAATCTAAAAGTTGAAATCCATAATAATGTGTCTGTGTTCTATAACTGCCAACTCCTCCCTCTTAATGCCACTTAAAGAAGTTGTACATATGTACGTTAATTTACAAATCCTTTGTTTGTCATATTTTGTATATCTTTTTATAATATAGTTTGTAACAAAATTGAATTTTTTGGGCGATAATAGCTCCTACGTGAGCTAGTAATATCGTTATTTAAGCAACGTTTAATAAAGTCTATTCTATTCCAATATCACGACTGGAGATGGTTTAAATAAACCGACATATATACTTACCATGAATTGTTCATCACTTTTTTAATTTGTCACCATACTCATACTCATATCAAAATGCTGAAACCTTGATGAAGAGAGAAATCTTGCATATTTTCAGTATAATGCATTTACAAAAAGAACCTTAAATCAGATAAATCCGATATGTTATCTGATATCACGACCATAATATCACGAAGTCTCTCTATATGAAGCATAACCAATGGTTACAGACGTATTAGATATTTCCCCAATACGTGTCTTCTGCCGGATGTGCCTTAATTAATGTTTGTATATTCTGACATTCTAAATGACGCTATGGTCCGTCAATGACGGTGTCACTTTCGCACGTCATGTTACTATTATAGGCGTAAAACTATAGTACAAGATTTTAATGTCCTATACCGTTTTGCCAAAGTGGCCAATTTTCAGGACGGAGCAAAATAATGTTTGCTTTAATACTTGTCTTAACAGTAGGCTATCATTCATTTGTCTATTGATTGATTTAATTTATTTATTAATTAATTAATTGATCCGATGTTACATCAAAATGATTAAATCCCAATTACAGACCATTGACCAGCATTACTGTGTGAGGACGTTTATACCCAGCCTACGTGATACGATAAATATCACTCGAGTCGGGGAATTTAAAAAATCACGATCCTCCGCCGAGTGAAATTGATCAAACGAGAGTGATATTCGTCGTACCAACCGGCTCGAGTAGGGACATTTTTGGGCTCACATTACGCATTTATGTATGTATTTCTCAGTGGCTGATAACCTGATACATTGTTCTATACGTGCACCGGATGACGCAACAGAGGAACCTAGACGGCACTGGAACGAACTTTTGCCAAAGAGTCAATCAGCAAAACCTCTCGAGATTGTCCTTGCTATGGTATTATCAATACCCTCGGTCGTGATAGATAAATTAATATGCATTTCAATCGTGCATCTTGTTCACCGCAAGCCTATTTACCAACGTTTCACACAATTCCCCACACTTACATATGAATCAACCTAGCGAATTTTATATGGCTTTAGAACATGTACGTTTGGTTCAGGAGATTATAATATTTCGAACCCATAAGGCGGACCACGTTTATTAGTTGATTTTTAAAAAAATGAATGTCATAAGGGTGACGATGGTCAGATATGATGTGCACAGGACTTCCGCGTGGGCAAAGACTATGCATATAAAAAGTCGTGGTATCATCGTGACTCCACAAAAAATGGCAAGTGTAATTTTCACTAACGAAAATGGCACAAGCTATCACACGACATGGGAGTGGTGATACGAGGTAATTGTGTGCGAGACAGCTTGGGACTGGTGAGATCGGGGTAGCTGTGTGGGAGATGGCTTGGCAGCGGTGATATCGGTGTAGCTGTGTGAGAAATGGCTTAGCAGTAGTAATATTGGGAGTAGTTGTGTGAGAATTGGCTTGGGAGTGGTGATGTCGGGGTAGTTGAGCGAGAAACAGCCTGGGAGTGGTGATACTGGGGTAGCTATGCGAGAAACGACTTTGGAGTACTGATATCGGAGTAGTTGTGTGAGAAACGACTTGAGATGAGTAGTATCGCGGTAGTTGTGTGAGAAACGGCTTGGGGGTGATGATATCGGGATAGTTGTGTGAGAAACGACTTGAAATTATTAGTATCGGGGTAGTTGTATGAAAAACGGCTTTGGAGAAGGGATATGTGGTAGATGTGTGTGAAACGGTTTGGGAGTGGTAATATGGAGTAATTGTGTGAGAAACGGCTTGAGATTGGTGATATTGGGTAGTTATGTGAGAAACGGCTTGGGAGTGAAGATATGGGGTAGTTGTGTGAGAAACGGCTTGGGAGTGAAGATATCGGGGTAGTTGTGTGAGAAACGGCTTGGGAGTGAAGATATCGGGGTAGTTGTGTGAGAAACGGCTTGAGATTGGTGATATGGGGTAGTTGTGTGAGAAACGGCTTGGGAGTGAAGATATCGGGGCAGTTGTGTGAGAAACGGCTTGAGATTGGTGATATGGGGTAGTTGTGTGAGAAACGGCTTGGGAGTGAAGATATCGGGGCAGTTGTGTGAGAAACGGCTTGAGATTGGTGATATGGGGTAGTTGTGTGAGAAACGGCTTGGGAGTGAAGATATCGGG
>JAQQZZ010072694.1:0-21309 GCA_030265115.1 Mopalia vespertina
TTGTATGTGCTGTATTAAATTTGTTCTGTTTGATTGCAAATAGTAAGTTGATGATTCCATTGAAATCTGATTTCTCTTTCGGTCTAACATTATAGAAATCTATGCATTTGGATCTTAAAACATTTCAACTCTATTAAAGGTACAAGGCATTTACAATGTGTCCATGTTTGACTAGATTTTTTGTAATGATGGGAATTTTCAAATTGGAGCAAAAAAGGTGATTAGTTAATTGATTGACTGGTGTTTTACACCGTGTTTAAGGATACTTCACTTATATGACGGCGGTGTATTTCAACACTAATTGACACTAACACAACCATTATGTGAAGCGTTTGCATAATATTGGAAAGTTATTTTTCTGCAGTACTAAGTAAAGACAGAAGTACTACTCTTCAAACAAACTGCCCTTAGCCAGAGGGCATCAGATCAAAGGAATATTTCTGGAATATACAGCATAAATAATAGTAAACATTTATATGATAGCGTTGTATTAAAACATAAATGGACACAAAAGCAAATACAATATGAGAACTGGTTTGCTACGTTCTTAACCAGAGGGTTGGAGTTGCCCTACATCAGATTTGAGTAAAACCTTTCCAGTTTATGTTGGTGCCTCTTTATTGTGAGAATCTCTGTCTATGGGCAATATGTTCTTAACTTAGCGCTTGAGGAACCCTAATTCTGCCTCCCATTTACCATGGGATACTTGAGAAATATACGTTTAACACTACTTACCGCCATACTGTTAAAACAAGCTGTCGGATTATTTGATTGGAAGTGAACATAGACGGTCTTGAAGTCAAATATATTCAAGCTTGTGTCCAAATGAACGATGTATATAGTCCAGACAACATTTTACATCTGGATCATTTGCTTCCAACATGTATCTTTTTAATAATATTGTCTAATAAGGTCTAGAACTGCCTCCCATTTACCATGGGCTACTGTAAGAACTATACGTGTAACACTACTCACCGCCATATTGTTCATACAAGCTGTCGGATTCTTTTGTTGGAAGTGAACACGGTTTGATTTATAGAATATTTATATAGAAAGTTTACTGAAGTCAAATATATTCGGGCGTAAATCATTTCCTTAAGGAATCGGAAAACGCCAATAAATCCTAAACAACAACAACATCAAATATATTCAGCTGGTGTCCAAATGAACGTTGTGTGCAGCATCAACCACCAAGCGTATAATCTCTTTGGATATTTATTTTCCAATATTGAAAACAGCTCCCAATAGAATTTTAGCTCTCTAGTTTTGTGTTACTCGTTCCTTCATAAGTGAAATGCTATTTAGTCAACCCCCTAGATGTAATGTCTTCGACTTAAATGTATTAATTTGATTGCAGTTGTTAGTTAAAACTAAGCCTCCTGATGCAGAACGACTGACGACTTTGCTTATTGATTCAGAGATTCACCTTTCTAACGAAAGTGCTGCAATGGAACTAGAATCAGATAAGCTTTCAAAGCATGGTTTATTGCATTTGTACGAAAGTAAAAATAAACTTCTTTTGCATGATTATTGAAGATTTCGTTTTTAATTTCAGTGAAACTTCTTTCAGCGACACGTAAAATAAAAAAAAACATACACACATTGTCTCGTGGTTTGATGTTAATTATCGGTTACTTATTTGAACTTTATTTAGGTAAAATAAAAACAAATAGATATCAAGAAAGCCCTATTGTGCTCAGCCTAAACGATTCCTTGCGGCCAATGGGCTAGTTATGTTCACACTGTTATAGTTATATAAATAATTCAAGGAGTCTACTTTTAGCTGTCAGGTTCTATAATTTTACAGGGAGGAAATATAATTATATGGATTAAAATATACAACAAAGGCCAAATTCCAAAGCATTGCATTATAATTTAGTAACTATTGGGGATTTTGCAGTCGACTAATGCATTCATTTTTTTTTCATCAAAACAATAGCATGCTGGAAGCAAAAGATTCAATTTCACAATAATTTTAACATGCTCGACTGTTTCCTAATCAATGTGCCCATGTAGTTTTGGAAATTTGCCATTCTTTAGAGAAATCGTTTTGTTCCGCTCTTTGATCAAGGCAAGAAGTTTCCATGTGTTGTTGCGCTGTATTTACCAAACATTATATAACTGATCCACCCACCCTGACTTTTTACCGTTCTAATCACTCCTCCAATCACCCATCCACTCTCTCAGTCAGCAAGCAACCCGTCCGTCCATCCGTAACTGATTGGACGAGAAAGTCAATTAAACTTTACTAATGTATAACATTGTTTGAAAAAGGTTGGATAATATGTAATGCCCACAGGCTTTGAGACCTGCCTTTCGCTGGTTCATCATTAGTGTTATAATTTGTATTAAATCATGAGTTGACAAGTTACATTCTTTCTCCCAGACACAGTTAACGTTAACTGTATGGCATCGCGCTAACATTCACCAGTGTTGCAGAATTATATCAAGTTCAGCAATGACAATCTAGTCTCAGTTCGTTTTTCTTGGGATTACAATATACAGGGATATGTAGCTGGGCCTAATCCAGGCCCAATCCTCATGAACTCAGGTTCTCGGTGTTGTTCTCATTCGTCCGTTTCCGTAAAGATTCCGGAAAACTGCTGGACTGGACAGTTGTCATTGCGCATAACTATAAAGCACCCGAGAATCTCTCTCCTTCATGATTTTTGGTTGTTTTAAAGGTCCACAAAATCATATAAATATTTGACATAGACGGACTGTGAATATATAAGAACGAGCATTAAGTTCTCCTCTATTGATATTCAATGTCTGTTATGCGGAAAAACAAGTATAATCGAATCCATTAAGGTCCCCATGACTTGGTAAAAAATCAACCAGAAATATTAAAATATACTATTTGCTCGATGTTTAAGAGCGAAAATCAAGTAATTTTCGTTTAACACACGGTGTTTTTCGCTTGCAACCGGTATAGCATCTCGCCAGTTCCCGCGCTCCACGAGAGAGTTCGTGATTTCATCGGCAAATCAAGGTTAAAGCTTGCTGTTACATATCCCTGTATATTTTAATCCCAGGTGTACCTAAAGCATTCTCAAAGCATTGAGTGCATAATAGCATTCATTCAGTGCTCTAAAATCGGGTTATGAGTATTGGGATCGGTTTCTGAAGGAAATATTTTTTTACATCACGTCCATGAGTGATAAAACGGTTGCATTAAAGACAAAGAAAGAATGTATCAGTAATTTTGAATAAATATAACTTCTGGAACTCAGACAATTTTTCGATTTCTATGATTCTGCACAACTTCAAATCAACATAAATGTGTATCCAAAGAAGTAGGTCAGAAAAATTCCCCTCCCCCATTTAAAACAAAAAAACAGAAAAATAAATAATATCTAAAAAAAACAAATGAATAACGCTTTGTTTTTGGAGACATATTGAGCTTCTTGTGCTATTTTGAATAATTAATTGCTCTAAACGATTGGCATGACATCTTTACGACCTTAAGAACAAAACTTTCTCTTTACGCAAAATATATAAACTAGGTTGAGTACCAGCGCTTTATTAACACCACAACAGACACAAAAGTAACGGATATATCTATTTGCAATCGATTTCTTATGGCCAATTTATGCTTATACTCGAAATCGCTGATTATATTATCGAAAATATAGTTTCGCAAATGATTGGACTTCAACGGATATACAATTAAAGAGAAAATATTGCGATATAATATACAGATAATAGACATTTGATACAGAAAGCAGAAATGAGCCCATCATAGACGAGTTTTGTTCAAACTGTGACCAAAACAAAAATATGAAACTAAAACAACAGAAGGCAGTGCTTGTACAAGCCCAAAACAATACAGTTTGGTTTTGAAACTAAAAAAAAAAGTTGAGCAATTTGGGAGATCCGTACAACGAAAAACCGTTTTTGATCGTAACCGAGACGACACGTCATAAAAAAATAATTTTTTTGTAATACACAGAGCAGCGTTTAGTAAATTTGCCATAATGCAATTAAAGACAACACAGAAAAAGTTTCCTTCAACTTCTTTGTGTGACTGCAGAACTAAAACAAAATGGCACTTCGGTCCGCAAAGATTGAGATATATCTTGTTCAACCATCGTTTAATCTCAATTAAGCCGATTAGAGAACAGTTAATCGTTCAATGTAAAAATTCATAAATTATTGCTCAATTGAGCCAGTAGTCTCTTTAGAGCACAGGAATATACATAACATATCATAACAATACAGTTTGTCACCGGATTTTCCAAACTGTACTTTTCGAAATAATGGTTCTTTGAGGGTATTTTAGAAAAGAGAGTGGTTATATATGGAACCACTACGACCAAGAAGGAGAAATATTGGAACAGTTGCTGTGAAGGTGCTATAGAACCGTGACTGAAGAACCGTGAAGGGTTCCATTAGATCCATATTTTTTAAAGATTCTGCTGAAACGGAATCAAACTGCATCTGACAAGCTTAAACTAATGGCTAATTGTCATGTTTTCTACACCAAACAGTGCCGGAAACAGAAACCTGAGAGGGAGAGGGGGGCGTCCAGTGACGCGCAAGCTACAATTTGTATGCGGGGGTATTTCAATAAGACAGGAGCCAAGTTGCCAAGAGCCAAGAGCCAAGTTGCGCATGTTAAGTTTCTATATTTCTGTTTTATAAACCATCATCAGGAATGTTCTACGAAGCTATGGCCGCGGCAGTTTAGGTTGATATATAGTTTTTTTTCCCATTGTACTGTTGACTATAGTTTTCTTAAAAAAGGCGATACCAAAATGTTCACAATATTGCATGTTGGCCAACTAGCACTTAGTAGTTGGACAAACTGCCAAATCAGCACGGGACAGACTGTCTTAATTAGATGTAATCAATAGCTAATCAATTCGGGTCAGCGAGGTGTAATCGGCCAGACGTTAGCAATTATTGAACGTTTCATAATAGAACAACAGACTGGCGCTTTTGTTGACTTTAATAAATTCAATTTGTATGCCGAACGTACTCATCTGGGGGTTCCTTCTCCAGAAACATACCAAAAGAAAATTTATAAAAATACATAAACGAGACTACATGGGTTAACATTGGTGATACCAACATTTAATCGTATTTGTCGGTAGATTTACTTGTGTCGATTACACTACATACGGCTCATTCAAGTGTCTTTCTTTGATTGGGGTTTAACGTCGTACTAAATGGTATTTCACTTCTTCGACGACGGATTGTCCACTTCACACTGTTCCTTGCCAAATTAAGGTGGAAAACCTCGTAAAAAGCACCCCCGCGATTGCCGAAGCCACATTGTGTGACTCACTCATATACATGATGGTCGACAGACTCGATCCTGTGAATTGTACATCGAAGTAGGATTAGTAAGCGCACACGCTGCCACTAAGCCACGTCGTGCCTTAAGAGACAAAATGGTGTTCTATACAGACTCTTTCTTAGGCATGCTCTGCATTGTGGCTTTACACCTTTTTGTAATTGTCCCGCCGCCAGATAATATCAGCATGGATGTTCTTAAACCACAGCCTCCCACTAGATATTGACCGGATATTGAGCAATACGAGGTGGATCTGTCGACGGGTAAATACGACGAGAGAGGCGGAAGCCATCCCGTGTTTGAAGCGTGAAGCTGAAGTGCGACGGCAAATATTTGATTACCAGAAATTCCATCACGTCTTTGTTGAATTGTTTAACGCCCTTCTTCTACATGTGATCGGCTTCGGCGGCTGTTACCCTTAAAAGGCACAGTTTGTTTGCTATGTTGTCTTGGGGCTAAATACAAGTTTTATATTATTCAATTACTGGCAAATTATATATTGAACATAAAACAAGAAGAAAATTAAACGGAAAAACCTGAACACAAAATAACGACCAAAAAAAAAGGCAAAACACAAAACAGACAAAAAAAACAAAACAGACAAAAAACACAAATAAAAAACCATGTTAAACCGAATAACTTTGACGCTCTTGATTTGCGCTGTTGAATGAACACCATTTTAATTAAACCTTTGGTAACTACAAGAAAAAGTGCAATAGTCAATCCTTCACATCTCTCAAAAGGCGAGAATGTTTACTAGATTTGCAAACAGATCGACTCATTCCCCTTCGTCTTCTACTGACATTTGTGGGCGACTTTTGTTTTACACTACTATAATCAATTGATGTCGTTAATTTTTCTGATTGACTTTCTCTGACGTTGAAAATAATTTATCATATTGTTAAATTACAATTATCCACCCACTCAGTGATATCACATTGTCAAACATGCTAACGTTCGTTCGTAAAATGAGGATGTGATCTTGTTAAATGAGTGAGAACTGTGAACGGTAAATTGGAGTAGAATTAGTAAGCGCACACGCTACCACTAAGTCACGGCCGCGGGCCACGGCGTTGTTTAACGTTAGCGGCAATTGCGAATTATATCGTTCAATGTATTAAATGTATCGTTCAATGTATTAAAGTGGACGTCTGAATATCCGCTATATGGTTTGAAGACTACCATTTTACAGACTGAAATATGGCGTGGAATAATCATTTGATCATTATTTGTAAAAATTAAATACCTGCCAACGACCACTGAAAGAAGTCATTTTGGGCGTGGCAGCCAAGGTTGTAAGTAGCTCGGAGTAAAACTCTTGGCTAGGGAAGATGTGGCAGCCCCTGCTCATGACGTTAAGTACCTTTCACTCTTGTTACATTCTTCTGTACAACAAGTAGGCTCAATAACTTTGGCAGCTGACTAGTTCCAGTGACACAGAGATTGCATGGGTACATATTGCGAGAACTCTTCTGTGTACTGCATAAAGTTCAAAGACATGGCGACAGGGAGGATTGTGACTGTAAATTTAACAAGAAATAATGTTCAAGTGTGTGTACACTAGATATAGTTCGTCTAAAAAAGTAACATCATGAACCCTTTTTACGTATATACATTTTATCGCAGCCCAGACCTTGGGTTTAACATTGGCGGATTTATTGTTGGCAATTGTACCCAGATAGTGATCAATATATTTCACGAAGTACCGATTTTGGCGCGGCATCTTTAATACCTAACAAATTGACAGTAGATTAATTTTATCCGTTCGCAGGACACGTACGTCAGTTCCTGGCCCACAGGTCGAAGTCTCTCAAAGTAAAAGGAACAAAGCCGGGTTAACGAGGAACAGATCTGCCAGAACATGCCCGTCTGGTTGGTTTCAATGATGTAACCGTCAACTGATGAACAGCTCGATATAAGCGCTGTATGGGTTAGCCCCTTTAGACGAGGTCTCTACAGACATTTCTTCAGAAAGCGGATTAGTTATGTAAGGCGAACAAAAGAAGTTTTGGCAGCATTTGAAACGATGAGTTGTTCCATGTACTGACTATTGTAGTGTTAATGCTGCTGGAAAAGAAAATGTCGTTAAACCTCCAAACTTGTAGAATATTGTTAATTGGGCACATCGGACGTTTGTGACTTACTCATGTTGCGTAGAATAAAGGATAGAGTTGCATTTAAGACAAAACGAAATATTACCTTATTTTCAGCTTAAAGACAAATTGTTATTATAAGTAGTGAGGTTGCCACGTTTACGTAACAATTAGAGATACCAAAGTCAAAGCAAGAGAATAAAATAGTTAGATGTTCAGATATGTTTTTGGACTAAACTTCATACAGGGAGCGTTGGTACATCACGTCCTGAGCGATACAAGCATACTTTAATCTGGAATACTACTTTTATATATTGCTGATTGAAGCAGATTGTTAAAACAAAGCCGGTTGGCTAATCAATGGCTCAGCTAAACATCCAAACAGAATATGCGATCGCCAATAAAGTAGAACGCTAACGACATAAGAGCTCAGTAATTACAGAAACAATCCATGTGATTTAGGCCAGTGAAGAAAGTCCGTCTGTTAATCCTTACCGGATAAGAAAGTTAAACGTTCTCAAACAAAACAACGGTGTGTTGAAACAGACTAATCTATTGCCATGTGGACTTAGTTCTGTCTTAACGGAAATCTACTTGGTCAATCCGTCTGGTAATTCCATGTTTTGTTTATCTTGTCTCTAAAATCATCGCGATCTAGTCACAGACTTGAATTATGTCCAAGCTTGTTTAAGTATCATTTTGCCGATGTTTGATTATTGGATGGATACACAGAGCACTGTCTGGTTCCAACTGGACAGATCGACTCATCATGACTTTTGTTACCAGAGACGATGAAGGAGTCTGCAGATTTAGGTTTGGCGTCACCTTGTCTATTTTCCGAAGCGGATCAGCCTTGCCAAATAAATGTCGTCAACTGGAGCCAGGAGTTTACCACACGGTATCTACTGTTACTCTTATTCAGCCAAAAATAGTATCTTGACATTTGTGTCTGACGTTACAGCGCTCTATTCTTTAAGTCAAGACGCTAGGTTGGATGCACACGCCGTCTCAAATTGGTCAACGTCAACCCCTATACCGTAGTGAGTTAGTCTACAGACTAATATACTTAAAACCACGTTAGAATGTGCTTTTTCCCGGAAAAGGAAATGTCGTGTAAACTCCAAACTTGTAGAATATTTGTAATTGGTCACATCGGGCGTTTGTGACTTACTGATGTCGCCTAGAATAAAGGATAGCGTAACATTTACGAAACAAAAAATTATTCTCTTATGTTTCGCTAAAAGACAAACACATTCGCTTATAAAAATGTTTAAAACTACTACTCCTTCTACATAAGTGCCCATAAGTAGTCACGTGGCCAACTTTACGTAACAATGTTGGATATCAAAGTCTAAGCAAGAGAAAACAATAGTTGGATGTTCAGAAATGTTGGCCCACCGATGGATTAGTTAAAACCCCAAACAGAAAATTCGATCGCCAATAAAGTAGAACGCTAACGACATAAGAGCTCAGTAATTACAGAAATAATCCACGTGATTTAGGCCAGTGAAGAAAAGTCGGTATGTTAATCCTTACCGGATAAGAAAGAAAAACGTTCTCAAACAAACCAAAGCTGTCTTGAAACAGACTAATCTATTGCCATGTGGACTTAGTTCCGATTTCACGTAAATCAACTTGGTCAATCCGTCTGGTAAGTTCATGTTTTGTTGATCTTGTCTCTTATTTCATCGCGATGCAGCCATATACTTGAATTATTTCCCAGCTTGTTTTAAGTATCATTTTGCCTATATGTATTCATCGGGATGGATACAGAGAGCACAGCCTGGTCAGATCGACTCATGATAACGTTTGTTACCGGAGACCATGGAGGAGGTTGAAGATTTTGGTTCGGCAACACCTTGTCTATTTCCTGAAACGAAGCAGCCTAGCCAATTAAATCTGATCAACTGGCGCAGGGATTTTACCAAATGGTATACACTCGTACTGTTTAATTCAGCCAAGATATATTGTTTAATTGGGGCCTTAACGTTATTTCTCTCATATGAAGGCGTGTCAGCCCAGATGGGTGAAGGAAACCATTCTCGGCGCCACTGTCAACACACAGAGACAAGGCAGGACAACTACAGGACGCAATACGAATACATCATAAACAGATCGGCTTCATATTGCCCCTTAACTCTGGGTACCAAGGAAATATGAAACTCCCTCCCAACTTTTTACGCCAAAACAGAATCATGACGTTACAGCGCTCTATTCTATAAGTCATGACGCTAAGTTGGATGCATACGCCATCTCAAATTGGTCAACGTCAACCCTACATCGTAGAGAATTAGTCTACAGACTAATATACTTACAATCGCGGTATAAGGTGCTTTTTCGAATAATATCTTGTGGCAATGGTTGTTTGACTTATGGCAGTGATGGACGAAATGGGTGTCTCGCCTGGCATGACGTCACAAATGGAACGTGACCTTCACGTCAGACGATAGACGACATTACTGATAGCTTTTGTTTCGGTGTAATTAAACAGAGCATACGGTAGATAGTGAAAGTGAAATCTTTGCTCCCATTGAGCAGAGTGCACTACACGTGGTCTCGATAAATCAATGCCTGGCTAATCCCTTAACGGTATAACTTTTCTGCATACTATCAATAAAGACTGACAAGCATTGAACTGCCACGTTTTGAGCCGAAATTGTTTGTTTGTTTGATTTGTGTTTAACGCCGTACTTTATGTTATTTCACGCACGTGAAGGCGTGCCAGTCCAATAGGTCAAGGAAATCACTGTCAGCCACTGGCAGCAAATGAACACAAAGACAGTACAAATACAGGACAATAACAGGCCGTAATACAAAGACATCACAGACAGATCGGCTTTGTGCTTCCCCTTGGATCTGAAAGCACCAGGAAGCTCCCGACATACCCTCCGCTGTTTTGTCATTTGAACGTCGTTAACAACTCAAACAGTGGGTCATGTTATATAACTTTTTATATCAAACATATGGCATGTTATTCAGGTTGAATGTCGAGTCTCAATATTATCTGATATTGATAGATGATGATCATGAACATATTCCATTTTGTTGGTGTGTCTTCGAGAACACATTTAGCCTGAAAATATAAACAGATAAAGGAATGCCGGTTCGATCCGTGAATTTCAAATGAAAAATAAAAATGGCTTTCAACCAAGGTTGAAACATAAATCACGACTAATCAATCCACTGTTCTCTGTCGAATGGTTATTAACAGAAAATGACTTCCGGTCTACGTTGTGTGTGTAGAAAGACTTTAATATTCCATATCGCGCTGCCATGAACAAAATGGCTCTATTAAGTCTCAGGGTAAACTCCCATCAACAGAGAATTGTCTTGCTAAATGCGTAGCAAAGGCTATAAATCACAGCTGACATACAAATGTGTTGTCTTTTATGTAGATGTTCCGCTGAAATGCGTTTTAACACCATCTTTGAATTTGCTCCCAGTTCATTAAAAGACAGTCTGGCGTTGTCTTATGATGAAAGCCGAATTGCTGTTACATCCATCAAATATGACAAATCTTAAGTTATCATTCTTCCCAATCTGAAACAATTGGACGACATCTAAAAATTATCTGTTTCCAAGTCTTTTTCTTGGTGACAAAAGGTTTTGCAAATCTTTAAGGGTTTTTGTTCTTCCCTAGATTTCTGTCCGAAATTCTTGATGTTTAGGTTTCAAAATGATTCATCTGTTTTGTAGATAATATCAACAAAGAAAAATATAACTGTAATCATGTTAGATACAAATTACCTTAAAATTACAACATTTCGAAATATTATAGAATTTTTACATGTTACCATTCAATCCTCAAGCCCAATGCTTGAAGGAAATCACCCTCGACAACACCGGCATCAAACAATGGCAAGACAGCACCAAACAAAGACAATAACAGGACGCAATACAAACACATCACAAATACATCGAGATCATGTTGTTCCTTAGCTTGACAATATGTTCACACCAAAGCGAAGCTGAAATACCGCTGACTGTAACGTAAACACTAATCAATCAATCAATCAACCTTAGCTTCGAGAGAACCAGGGCAACATACAGCTCCATCCCAACCCTCCGCGCTCCTTGACGTTTTCACCCTAAGACAAAGTACGAGTCAAGACACAAGTCTTGTACACTGCCACAACATTTTATGCATTCCATCCCAATAATAGAGAATGCTGTCAAGTGAAATTGTCAAATTAATGCAACATTTGAAATCAAATTGATCCGTTGTTTTTTTTTATTGCGACACTAGATAATCTCCTAATATTCTGTGACAAATACTTCGGTCATTTTGTCATATTCCACTGGTATGATTGTATTACGATTATTTATAACAATATTCTGTTTAATTAGGAGTTTGGAGCGCACCCATATACAGTATTAACTATAAGCTGTATGGATTCTTTGGTCGATTTACTGAAGGAGATTTCTGGAGCAAACTGTGACCAGATGAAAAGGGTGCACTTATTTTAATACTTAAGCAGATAATAGCATTTTTAAAAAAAACTCGATAATGAGAAATGTGCAGTTAACTTTTTCTTCTCCCGTGGGTGAACTTTTTCGTGATCATGTCAGATCAGCCAATTTTCGCATTAAAAACAGATAACCAAATGACCTGGCAAACATCCCTTGACTCCTAAACAACATGTGCAATACATACACAATGTCCACAAATCATACAATTTAACATTACTGAAAATCTGTCACTGAAATTCACAAGACAGAATTTCAGCATTCTAATCCTGAACGAAAAACCATTCTTTTGTTATGTGAAGTTGAGCAAGCTTTAAATAAAATTGTCAGTATTTTTGTTATGTTTCTGTAACACTATCCTAGCTTGAGCATAATGTAGTTCAGAATTAAAAAACAAAAGTATTTATAAAAAATATAATTTTGATTGGTCATTTGACGTAGTGTCCACAATACTGTCTGAGGGTCGTTATTTTGAATTAAAAATTTCCAAGATAAATGTTGCTGTCCATCGGTTAATTGACCTTATTTAGGGACCAATCGTCTTTGCAACAGTTTTCGGGAGGTTGGGAGGTAGCTTTCTATTGGCCTGGTTCTCTCAGAGCTAAGGAGCAACATGAAGCCGATCTCTTTTTTTATTATGCCATTGTGTTCCTGTCCTGTCATGTCTTTGTTTCTTGCCGCTCACGTCCAGGGAGGTTTCCTTAACACGTCGTCATATCAGGGAAATAACTTTAATTACGGCGTTAAATCCAAATTATTCAATCAATGTAACCATTTCCTGTTAAAGCAAAAGAAATCTTAGACGCAAACCATTTAGTGCTATCAGAACATTTAATCAAAGCCTTTGCTTACATGCTTCAGTGTCTGGTTTGACTTATTATTGGAAAAAAATGCATGTTATTTCGCATCCTTTGAAGGCTATCACTTCACTGTTTTAGATTTGATTCTTTAATTGTGGTTTCACATCATACTTAAGGATATTTCACTCATATAACGATGTGACAGACCATTGAGTGAAATAAACCACCATGGACGCCACGGGCAGCAAAGACAAGACAGGACAACCACAAGATCGAAGCAGTCCAAAGCCCCATGGTTGCCTCCTAGCCTCCCGCTCACTGTTTTAGATCAACTTGTAACCTTTACATCGTTGCAATGTACTATGCTGATAAATAAACATATATAATTGGTTATATTTTGACTGGAGAATAGTTTATAAAAAATATAGTCATAAATATATAGAAATAAATGAACAGAGAAGGCCTAAATATGTACGTTTAAACAGATATCTCTTTTTGCTTGCGGCGCATACCGTCTCAGTAGCAGGTCAATTGTAGCCTGGGAAATTGAGGACAAATCAAACGGCAGATGACCCAGCCGAAGACGACATCTTTGAGTCAATGTCTGCGGGGTTCCTTGTTTGATGAAGGGGGTATTGAGTATAATAACAGCAATAGGCAAATTATCCCTTTTTATCGATTCTACTTCGTTAGGTCGCTTGTCAGGACACATGTCCGTCGCTGGCTCCTGGTTCGTTGTAACGAACGAGGATACGAAAATGGCGAATTGTTAAATGTTTGACTTGGTTGGTTTGATTTGATTGACGATTGATGTTGTTAACGTCTTGATCAAGTGTATTTAACTTAGACGTAGGTGTACTTCCGTAGTAACAAGTTACAAACATAAAATCTAAATGTTTTAGTGAACTGGAAGAATCAATGTTCCACCAATTCTACATGTAAGTACGAAAAGAATGTCTATGTTCGGAACATACCGACATAAGCGAGACCGCGAATTGTCAACTAAACCCCATATCGTGGGTTTTTACGTAACTTATACAGCTACAACTTGTCTGTAACAAGACAATTCTTTATTAAATTGGCTTTCGGGAACAGACAGTTCTCTGCTGTTTAGACTGAGTACAGACAAACTGACACTCCATAGACCAAACATGACCTTTGAATTATACCAAGCACGTCGAATGAGAGGCAGGCCATGAAGCTCTTAGAGAGAAGGACAGAACCTTGCCGATATGTGGTTGTCGTTGTTTGTTGCGTCTTTGTTTGTTGTGTCGTTGTTTGTCGTGTAATTGTTTGTTGTGCCATTGTTTGCCGTGTCATTGTTTGTCGGGTCTTGTATTAGTTTTGTGGGAGTGTGGTCATGCGTATTTCTATCACATTATCATTGGTCTAACAAATGGTTACTAAATAAGAACTTAATTAAACCCTTTATTAGGCACTGTATCAAATCTAAATAAACGTAAATACGTGAGTGATGTCTTGATTTTTGGTCTCGTGTAATCACGTCGTAATCATTACTATTTCACAAACCGACTACCTCGAGAATTGGCAAATATGCGCGAAAACTAGGTACAAGCCCAGTGTTTAAAACAGCCTTGAACCGATGAACATAACTTGGTTCAATGCATTATTGAGACACGGTGCGTTCCAAAGATTGATTGCTTACAGAACCATAACACAAAGTAAAGTTGTTTCATTTAAATGTGTACTACAAGCATTTCATTGGTACGTTTTGTATAATTAAGAAAGGATATATTACAAAATCATCGCATTTTCTCCAATCAAAACTGCCAAACGCAGCACTCCCCGGTAACATTGTTTGATTGGGGTTTAACGCCGTACTTAAGGTTATTTCATTTACATGACGGTGGGCCAGCCCAAGGGGCGATGGAAACCATCCTCGACTCCACTGACAACTATCAAAGACAAGACAGGACAAAAGCATGACAGTCACAGAACGCATTACAAAGACATGACAAACACGAAGGCTTCGTGTTCCCCTTTAGTTCTGAGTGCAGCATGGCAATAAAGATTCTTTGACTTTTGGATTGTGTGCTGTTCAATTTACAGTCCTATGTTTAAAGGCTTGAATAATCTTATCTGAAATATTGCAAAACAATTTCGCCACAAATTGAGAAAAAATTTCTCCTATCTTGACTAATCTTCTAGTCTCGATAACTCTCTACATACTTGGTCAAGACCAGTTTAGTTCTTGATTGTCCGGCTTGCATCGGGTTGAGTAATGTAGGGCAATTTTAGGTTGAATGTAGCTGGTTGTTTCGTCAACAGTCATTGGTATTACATGTCGCTTTGTCTGCACTGGACACACTCCCCTGTTACGCTATAGAATAATTGTGGACAAGTTAATGTCCCTCGCATTGCCATTAGCCGAGGAATTAGTACTGCCATCAGACACCGGTCAATCTAAAACCAATTTGTCCACTTTAAACAAAGCAAAGGATCTGATATCGCTAATCAGGACTCCATGCAAAAGCATTCCCCGAACAACTTACACAAAATCCAGCCAAGTTTTTAAAACCCATTTGCTTCTTAAACCTCTTTAAAGATTCACCATCGCAAATGCATAATTAATATAAATAGAATTGGTTGGTTGGGGTTTAACGTCGTACATAAGGTTATGTCTTTCTCTTATGTCGGCGTGCTGGCCCCATGAGTTAAGAAAACCATCTTCGACATCATTGGAAACAATCAATACCACGATAGGCGATCACAAGGTTCAATAATACTTTATACATCACAAAGAGATCGACATATCAATCGTTTTCTATCGGTAAAGGCTTAACGTGTTTTTCGGATTTTTTGGGTTTGGTTACATATACAATAAGCTGTGTCTAAAGATAAACAGAACGTCCCAGTGAGTGTGTTTGATTTGGGTTTGATTCCGTGGGCAGGGGTATTTGATTTAAATGATTTAGGTTTGTCAACTTCTTACTCTGCCTTACTTCAAGACAGTTAAAAATTTGGTAACAGCGGAATATGTAAAAAAAAATATATAAAAAAAAATAAAAAAAGGTCTGCCTATCAATCATCAATTTGTATGGTTACGGTTTAAAGTCGTACTCAATGGTATTTCACTTATATATTGGCGGATTGTCTACTTCATACTGCTCCTTGCCTTATTACGGTGGACAACCGGGAGGAGACTTCGTAAAAACCACCCCATGATCGCCGGAGCCACATCATGTGACTCACTCATATACCTGCTGGTCGGTACATCGACTAAGGATAAGTAAGTGCACACGCTATCCACTATGCCACGACCGCGGACCATCACTCATGGAAATTCTCAAAGATCGTAGCTTACAGATCGTTATTATTCCCCATAGTCTTGTTGACGTTAGCGGGTGGTTGGAGGGAGTTTCCTGTTGCCCTGGTGCTCTCAGAGTAAAAGGGGAACAGGAAGCAGATCTTTTTGTGATGTATCTCTGTTTGGTTATTTGGTTGTCCTGTATTTGCCCAGTCAGTCTTGTATTAAGAGACATGCCGCCATGTGGATGAAATAACCTTAAGTACGGCGTTAAACCCCAATCAAACAAACACACAAATGAAATTGTCGCCGCCAAGTATACAACTGCCACCTACTGACCTACTAGAGTGACAAATATAAGAATGCTTCATCCACGAAACTCGATAAAACTTATCTTTACCTTGACAGTGATTGATAAAAAAAAAGCCATTCAGACCTTCTAAATGGATATATGATCGATACAAAAAAATTATTGCTCCTCGACGGATCCATCTTTAACCAAACACTGATGATCTTGCTAAAACAAATTGAATCCTTACCGAGAACCTGGATTCTTCCTCCCTGCTTACTACTGTTGGAGTGAAACACTTCTATCCTGGCCTTATGCTTTAACTGACCGAATCCGAAGAAATGGGAACAAAGTATTGCTAGTTGGTATGCAGAAGATGCGTATAAAGAGCAACGCCAATGTCTTGACGCATCGTGCCAAATGGAATAATTTTACCATTTTGATTTGAAATCTGAATATCATTGTTCCTGTTAGCAGTTCGGAGTAACACAACCCTAAATACATTGTCTACTTGGAAAGTTAGTTTTTTAATATTTCGATAAGAATGAGATAAGCAGTTTTCAACTTACGTGTTGGCAGCCAAATTATGCCAACCAAATTATACTTTGGTATTGTGTGTCTATATCGGTAGGTGGACCCACGCAAAACTCAATCAAACGTTTTCGTGTCCCGTGTAAGAATACCACCAAGTTTTATTGGAATGTGATAGGAGCTTCTTTCAGAAAACACTCAGTGGTTATACGTACCACCCCCACAACCTCACCAAGCTATGTAGATACCCCAATTCGTGACGACAGATCTCACAGACGGTAACAACCTATGTAGATTCCCCAATTCGTTACGACAGATCGTAAAAGCAGCAAAGATAAAGCCACTGGTGTGATATCATTTCATTAGATAAAAAATTATCAAGTATTTTATACCAACTTATGTACAATAACAGTCTGATTTCTCCATGATGTTGTAAGGTTTAACCTGTTCTTGGTGCATGTGGTTTGAGCAATATTAAGTATATTTTATGTCACGTTAATACAAATCGTTGGTAATACTTTCACATAAACATGTTCTTGTCTACATTATTAGTTTAAGTTTATTTATTCAGGAATGGATTATACAACCCTTCTCCTACATACATCATATTATACATATAAGACTTCAAGATGGCGATTTTGCCCAAAAGAATGTTACACATTTAATACATTAATAGTCTGAGCTCTTAATAGTGGAGCCTCTTTAATAAAATTGCTCAGTTTGATTACATCAGGAGTTGCTCTAACATTAAGTAATTCTTTGAGTTTTCTAACGTTCGACCAGGAACAAAATATTCTTTTGAGGTATTTCTTACTTAAAACAGAATAGAAAGGACAACATAAAATAGCATTACGTATTATGTAAATGTATCTCATACCACCGCTGGTGGTCTTGAGAAAATAAAGTCATATTCCGATGGCCTTAAAACCCCTAAATATACAGCATCGAACTAATGACCTACTAGTGTGCCAAAGGTAACAATTTTTCATACACGCGATTCTATATAAGAAAATGTTAGCTTGATTGGACGCCGATTCAGGGTGATTGATAACAGCAGCAAAACCATTCATATCATTCATATCTCCTTTCTGTAAATGTGATCGATCCGAAACTCTGAGTGCTTTAGGATGGGTTCGTTACTGATCAAACACTGACAGTCTTTCTAAAACGAAATTAATCCCAGCAGAGAACTCTATCTTTTTCTTTGTGTGTTTACTTTGGACCGGATTGAAACAGTCTTAACCAGGCTTAATGCATTGAGCTGCCTAGAACGGAGAGATCAGGTCAACAGATTTAAGCCCAAAGTGATGTAACTTGGAATAAATGTTCCTCGACATATAATCAAAACGGTTGGGTTGAGCGGGCTTTAAAAAATTCCGTCGGGAATAAATGAAAGTTTTACGGGGTTACCGATGCTCATCACTGTTGCAAGGAGATTGGTTACTATTTACACGGCTTAATGATTCATTAAGCCTGTTCATGTTTACCCTAAAAAGAACTCAACCTTACGATAATACTTCCGAAAAATACTGTAGTCGAATGCTTCTTGACTGCTTCTAGTGTGCCATGGACGGAATGGCCATAGGGGAATATTAGATCAATAATTGGTCAAATGTTCATGGTACTCGTTCATTGTTACAATTTGTGTTGTAATATTTATGCTTTCTATTAATTTTGCGCAATGGAATACAGGAAATGTTAAAACGGGGGCGTTGCAGGCGTTACCCTGACGTCAAAATCGTCAAGATATGTAACCTTGGTAGCAATATCACGCGTGTGACGTCATTTAAAAGCGCCACGTTCACGAAGGCAAAATTGCTTCCCTTGCCAACGTTTCGAGCTTCCCATTCTGATATTTCACCTTGTTTAAACTGTGGCTCATACGAAGGGATTTTTCTTTCAGAAAAATAGTATCAACAAACACATTCACTTTCGGCTTGACAGCCCCTTGTATGTTGCCAGTGACGTCATATAAATAAAAATAACATTATATACAGCGTTAAATCCCAATCAAACAAAGAAATCAGATCAACGCATCGCTGTTGTATCGACGTTCCTGTCACTGATAATCTTGAGGAATTCGAACACACCATCAAATGTGCTTGAAAACTTGTTGTTGATTAATGGAGTGGTTTCCAGTAATACAGACATCGCAAGACAGACCAATCGCAAGACGTAATTAAAAGACATCATAAACAGATCGGTTTCGTGTTGCCCCTTAGCTTTGATAGCCCCAGGGCAACACAACTCCCCCTCATGTCACCCGGCAAGCTGATCTGTTTGTGTGTTTGTTTGATTGGGCTTTAACGTCGTAATCAAGGGAAACCGTGAGCGGTACATCTAAGTATGGCTAGTAGGCCGACACGCTAACCACTAAACCACGGTCGCTGGTGCAAGCTGATCTGATGCAAAAATATAATATGCTACTTTATCAATACAATATGTTTACCAATAACTTGCGTTCACATGGAATCGAACCTAGGACCTTTGACTAACAGGGCCAGCGCCCTACTGACTAACACTCTAAAATACTTGTGGGGTTTATATGTACCTTTTTAACAATATATTTGCCATAGTCAAAGAAAGCAAACCAAGCCCAATTATGTATTTTGTATAATCTGAGGACTCGGGAAAAACATGCTGTAAATCATCTGTAATTACAATTTACATCCAGGATACCAGGGTATAAACTGGTTATTTATGTGCCTCTTAAATAGCAGTGTTATAGACATAATGTGATATTTAACTACGTGTATACGGGTAACAAAATACAATATATACAGTGATTAACGGCTTAATAGTCTGAGACAACAAGAATCTCAAGTTTAATTCACCCATTAAGGCATGTTTAGTTCCTTCCAGGGGAGTAATTTACGCGACATGGTGCTGTAGTTATATCATGTTTATGATATTTTTAGAAAGTATTTTATCATCCCGGGAGATTAGCAAGAGAATAGAACACAAGGGACTAATATTACATGTATTATAGGAATAAAACCATATTGTTTTCCGCTGTACAACCCCACACAGTGTATGTACTGATCAACCAATAATTATTCTGATACCAGACAAATCTCAAGTTAATCCGGTCATTAAAGCGTGCTGTGTTAGGCTTCTCGTACGACAGTAACCTAATTCAAGCGATATACTGCTGTGGGTTGATGTTTTTAAGATAATTGTTTAGAAAACTTCTTCTTATTTTTAGACATAAGTTTTTTAAAGAAACACAAAGAATAGTTAATTACAGATTTGAAGCAGAAGTAACATGACCGTAAAAACGCTGACAGCCTATGGTTTGGTTACGGTACAGCGTTTGACAACTCGCCTTAACTTCTCATCGCCTTACTCAAATAAGTTAGAAAATCAGGATGAAACCGTGTAAAAACAACCACCGCGATTTCCGAAACCACTTCGTGTGACAACCCCAAGGCCCAGGGATCACTTTTACTAAATGTCGTTCGACAAAAATATAGCGTGCGATAACATTTTACCAGGTTAAATTATAGGCGTAAACATGTAGTGCGGTATTTTTTATGTCGTACGACATTTTGTGAAAATGGCCTCATGTCAACTAGGAAACTCGATACTGTGGGCGGTATATCAAAGGGCGATCAGTAGCTCGGCTCGCTAACCACTGAACCGATTCTCAGTTCACTTTACGACCCCTCATTGGTGGGAATATGCTGGACATTAAGAGAAAACCTAGCAAAGTACAAGAGTAGTGTTACTCCGAATAACGAAAGACTCATTTTGACTTCAATATTTCGGCGGTTTATTTTGCCATCATCAGAAAAGTAATGTAAAAGGTGACATGAGACATATTTATAAGGGTTCAATACAAACAATCATATAATTCTAAAATATTAGTTACAATAACATGTGTACAATAAAAGCCAGTTTATGAGGGTATACAATGGAATAAAAACAAAAATAAAATTGTGTTTGCTATTTTAACTATAAAATCATCTAAGCCATTTAACAGATTAAATAAACTCCAATAAACAATCCTTAACATATGAACACAGCTACTTAAATATCATACAGAGTTATAAAATTATCTAAACATGATTAACTCTTTGCTGGCTTTACGGCCATGGTTTAACTGTGGTTTTAATCTTCTTATTGCTAGCACTTCTTTGAAGAGGAGAATAGACCAATGTCTTACTGAGTCTATTGTCTCAGTTTTTGCCAATATTACTTCAAACATATCAATAACTTTATTATTGCTGAGGTTATCTGGTAGACTTAAAATACCTTGAACATGTTGAAATCAAAACGAATTACAAACGTGATTATAAATTTTACTGCCAAATTTTGTATGTTCTCTAATTCTTGTAATTAAATCTCTGTCCGTCTTACCGATGTAATCACAATCACAACCAGGGCAACTAAATTTATAAACGACAGAGTTACGATACTCTTTAGGAATTGGATCTTTAGTGTTTGTGAAGAAGTTTAGCTTAGTCCTTTGCCAATGTACTTTAATAATAATCATAGGTCTATTAATAAAACGTTTTAACTTATTTGTACACTTCTTTGCTAGAATTTCGCCATGTTTTCCA
>JAQQZZ010072705.1:0-21305 GCA_030265115.1 Mopalia vespertina
ATTTGTCGGCCTTCTGCATGTGTCGTCACACGTGGTCTACCCGAACGAGGTCGGTCTGCTGAGGTGCCAGTTTGATGGAGACCTGTCCGAAGATCATGGATATTCCGTCGACTACATCCCATAACCCTGGCAACGTAAGTGACCGACGTTCCTGTATTCAGCTTGCCACTGGCACGTTCGCGTTGAATGTTTGACATTCGTGGCATTACAAATCAAAGGATAATTTACATTACAGGATAAAGAACTTGTTTTCCCGAGATGTCACTCTACTGTGCTAACGTTGGGCTCAATTGCATGTGTCTCATCAGGTCACGTAACACACGGAAACATGCTTTATCCTTGATGTATGCTCGCACGAACTGCTTGCTTGTGCACGTCGGAGCTGCTGTGTGTCATGATGTCTTTGACAACGCATTTACCTCTAATAATAAAAATATCTCTTGTATTAAGTTTCACGAAAATATTTTGAAATTTATGAGTGTGAAGTTTCTTTTTTGACTGAGTATACTTATAATGACACATCGCTGAACATCAACAATTCAGGTAGATTCTGGTCTACATGTAGGTTTTGCTAATGGTAAATGTGAAATTGTATTGCTTGTTAAACTGGGGTTCGCGTCTACTTCACCTCAATGGGCCCGCGGCCGTGGCTTAGTGGGTGCTTGTGCGCTTACTAATCCTTCTTTGATTTACCGTTCACAAGATCGAGTCCACCTGTCGGCCCTCATGTACATGAATGAGTCCTACGATGCGGCTCCGGTAATCGCGGGGGTGGTTTTAACGAGGTTTCCTCCCGATTTTCCACCGTAATAAGGCCAGGAGCAGTGTGAAGTGGCCAATCCATCGTCAATTATGTTAAATACCCTTGAGCACCAATCAAACAAACAAACAAACTTCACCTCAATAACCACATTGCAGTCCTATTGCTCAAAGCAACTACCCTCCATAGAACGAACACTAAACGTAAAACAAAGTACCACGACAGATCGGCATGATGTTTTCAATCCCTCTGAGGCGCAAAGATTTCAAGATTTTATTTATATTCTCAAATCATTAGATATTACATGAGGCATTTCACTAAGGGTATTCAATCTTATACATTGTTTAATGAAGTAGGCAACAGGACGTTCCTTCAAACCAAATGGCGTCCCCTGAGAATATTAACTTCATTGTGTCATTCCTCTGGGATAAGTCTTTTCGACCAACTGTAAAGCCAAAAAAAAAATAGCTTCTAGTAACAAGCCCATTGTATTAGACAAAACAATTTTTTGTAATTAAATTTAGATATTCTTGTAGCAGCATGATGAAATATTATTTTCCTCTGGATACATGGGGTTCTGTTTCTAGGTTTACATAAAGATGATCGTAACATTAATTGTAACGGTTCACTTGGGAGGTGAAAGAAGAAACTTTCTGTCTAACATACATTTAACAAGTCCTGCATACGGTCACACTACTGTCAGAAATGTTTGTGCGGGAATTTTCTGTGTTTAGGAATTGCCTTAGGAAAAGACTAGCGAAATTCGTTACTCATTTACTACCGAATACTCCCCGGACGGTGTCTATCTAGGAAAAGAGAAAATCCAAACAAGGGATCACGGAGTCCAAAATTTCTCAGTATCATTGTCATTTATGTTTCTGACTTTACTCTGTGATACGTTTAATACTAAGTAGCTGTGCTAACATAATATTTTGAAATGTTTGTTTGTTTGATTGGGGTTTAACGTCGTACTCAAGGGTATTTCACTTATATGACGACGGATTGTACACTACACACTATTTCTTGCCTGTTATCGTGGCAAATCGGAACGAAACCTGGTAAAAATCTCTCCCGCGAATGCTGAAGCCACAGCGTGTGACTCACTCATAAACCTGATGGTCGACAGACGGAGTCGATCCCGTGTACGGTACATCGAAGTAGGATTAGTAAGCGCACACGTCACCACCAAGCCACGGCCGCGGACTGTTAAGGTGAAATAGATAAAGCCATAACCTGATGCTGTTAAATGTAAACGCGATGTAAAGTCATTCATTGCACAAATCAAATGATGGCAATATATCAACAATTTGCTTTAATGTCGTTTTTAAATATCCCGTTGTTAAAACTTATAATTATAATGAGTATCGTACACAAAAACACTTAATGTGAATTGCAGAAAAGCTTTATTTTATTCCGTGGTAATAACTTATAAATGGGACAAAAAATAATGTCCAATAAACAAAATATATAGCTTAAAGTATGACTCAACTTCCAATTTGGTTTTCCATATTCATGGCCACAGTGGCATCTATTTTGTGTCACGACTGTCGTTTACTTGTACGTCAAAGTCATTTAGCCATCGGGTTGCAATCATTGGGAAAACAGCATCTGAACTTCTTGCCTGAACATTTACACTCTTTTTTTTAACAGCCATTGCGATAATTCAACAACGTGAAAAAGAGGCTAATTGCTTCCGGCGAGCTGCTCCGGCTGTCATTCATTCATTGAAGTAAAAAGTTATGATGGCCTGTCATGTGGATTTAATATTGTATTATTTTGCTTTCGTCAGTGTACGTACATTAGTTAAAATTTTGACTTTTTTCCCTACTTTTACCTGACGTGAGCATGTCAGTCGATTTTTATGAAGTAAGAATTATGATTTTTAAAAAAATTTGCAAATAGATTTTACCTGTTGAAAGAGTTTAAGTCAATTCTTGGATCAGAACCTTACCATTCCAACGATGCTTGTATTCTCAGAAATAAAAGTCTTAATCTATTGGTTTTATGTCACTAACATAACCCTCGTGATGAAATTAATATGTTGTCTTTATTTGTCGACGTGGTTTCCCATACATATGCAATGAGTGTCCTCAACTGAGAAACACATTGAGGATGGGGTTGCAAATGTATCTAGTGAATGAACACAAAATGTCCAAAAATGAAAATTGTGTAATTGCTTTTTTTACCTGTTGAAAGAGTTTAAGTCAATTCTTGGATAGGAACCATACTATTCCAACGCTGCTTGTATTCTCAGACATATATTGTGTGTATGTCACTAACATAACTCTTGTGATGAAATTAATATGGGATTTGAAAGCCGCCACCACAAGGCGACATTGAATAAAATGTATTTGGTTTTGAATTTGTGGGATGATTCCTTGGCTGCTGTTTAAAGCTTTGCTACTATGATTTTGGTATACACAAACAGGCACAACAATAGCACATAGATTAACTGCATGGTCTTTTCGGTAGTAAAGCGTTGCTTAGACTAGAACTCCGCCTCGGGACACCCCGGGACAAACTTGTTGGCCAGTGTTAATCCCAAAGTTTCATTTTGCCTTGACAATCTACGTGATACAAGATTGTTCGAAATGACTAGAGCTCTGCTGGGAGCCTGGGACCTATACGGTAAATCTTCGTAGAATCAGTTGTTCGTCACATGAACAACTGAGCCAATATACCACCAGCCCGTTCTTTGCTTGAATCACATTAATATGTAACGTTAAACTCGAGGAACTCCATCAATCTCATTTAAATTTTTTGTGGAACACTGGTCGTGACATTTCCTGGAAATAAATACTCTTCCATCACTGGTATTTTTTTTAAAGGTCTGGCTGCCAAGAAAACACGTCATATTTATTTTTTGTTGATTTCTTAAAAAACGTTGAAATAAATAGGCCTAACTAGAGTTCATATTTTAAGCTAAGTAAGTGCCGCTCTTAAAATTAAATGTTCAATCAGTAGACTAAAACCATGTTACTTCTCAAGATATACGCAAGCCCTCGCTGTGCTAAATTAAAAAACATGTTTGCAGACGTCAATCCGTAAAGTAAAGAAAGCAATGCTTATCAAAATAAATAATCTACCATTAGACTAGACAACGTGTGTTACTTCTTCATATATATGCAAACCCTCGCTGTGGTAAATATAGAAAGACTAACCAAACCTAACAGTAAAAGAAGTCACCTTCCTTTGGAATCCATCAATTTAGTTTAACAATTTCACCTTCTGGGTATATGAAGTGTAGCCTATTTGCCGTCTTCATCAATGTTTAGTACAGAAAGGTCGATCTGATTTGTATTGTAACAAAATATCAGTTTGGTCAGAAATAAGATTGGCATAGAGTTGTCTACCTGGAAGAAAGGATTTTGATGTGCGTCTCTAATAATGCGCTATTTTGAAAGAAAAAAAAGGAAAACCGTTGATAGGAAGTAGACGGCTGTGAATAACATTATGTTGGCCTGTGGGGTAAAGTGACGTCCACATATTCTAATCCCAATGCTATGAAACTAAAATTTCTCCAGAGACACGGAGGTTTTTGAGAGTTATGACATCACGGTTTCATCCAAAGCCCCTGGAGTAGGCCTAAAGATGCTCAATATAATCGGATCACATTGTTGTGAACCCAGTAATTTTTTACCGCCAGCTCATTAAATACCGTAAACATTGGAAAGACGTCAACCGATTGACAAGCAAAGGGCACTGGGTTATCAAGTATGAACACGTGGCTGCTGTTAGCTGTATGAGAAACTGATCGATCAGTAAGTCACCCTATATGCTTTAGGTTGTGTGGTTATTTGATTTATTAGAAAAAACAAGCACATGTGATAACAAATGTTGCAATTTCTACGAAATAGTAGGATTTAACAACTCGTGGACTATATTTTGTATTACAAATAACACTTTATAAAACGTATTTAATTTGGAAATAAATCCTTTCAATTCTGAAACATTACTAAAATAACTCGAATTCTTACGACGCCCAGCGTTTACATAAAGGATGCCAACCCTTTTTAGCCCACACACTCTCTGGATATGAGTAGTTTGAAGTGGAGCAATGTCGTCTTTATCTGGCACCGTAGGAAGATTAACTTTCCAACAGTATTACATCACCTCTCATTTTATGGTTGTGCGGTGTCCGTTAGTTTTGGAATACATCGCCGTCATCTAATCAATCAAACACTTTTCGACCACACTGTCTACTCTCAAATGTAACAAATTTGACGTCTCTACAACAAACCGGTTTCGAGAAATCAGCAACTTTTTCTGTATAAATGTGAGGTACAAATTAAGATCTGATACTGTATTGTACAATAGTCAAACACGAAATCCACTACGGGGAAATGTGCAATATATGTAGTCATGAAAACCAGCTTCAACTTCCATAGAGTAGACTAATTTTGAAATAATGTTCTCTCAAGCCATGTCTAAAAACATCAGCAGTTTCACACTTTCTTTTGCAGGTTTATATAATGAACGGCTTTAAAGGAGTAAACAAGTGCAGGATCTGCATTTTATTGCTTTGTTGTGATAATAATGTGCATCAAATGGACAACTTTACGACCATAAAGCCGCCACTGTCTCAGTAATCCGAAGTTACATCGGCTATCCATTACCATTGGGAATAATCATCCCACAGAAAATAATTCATTGCTCCAAAGGATTTTTTTTGGCTCAAATAACACCGTAGTATGAATTTCTCATACTTAGGCAGTGCATCTGTGGATTTCATATTAGCTTTCAATGCCGAACCGTACGGTACATTCTGATTCCTACAATTTGATCACTGATTTTAATCAAACGAAGGCTATCTCCATCGTCTGGCATTGGGGATTACTGTTGACGTTCGTGACAAAATCTAAGGTGGCATACCTCTGTGCAACTATTGACTTCGACCTACACACCGCCATCTCATTCAAATTACCTTTTTATACGGTGTAGAAGGGACCCAAATTGGTCTTATAGAAGAACTAGCCCGCGACCGTGGTAAAGTGGTCAACGGGTCTGCTTACTAATCCTACTTCGATGTACCGTCCACGGGTTTGAATCCGCTTGTCGACCATCAGTGAGTATACCCGTGAGTATACCCGGTTTCCTCTCGGTTTTCCACCGTTTGCAACTATTCATGCAAGGAAAAGTGTGAAATGGACAGTCCGTCGTCAATATCAATGGAATTCCAAGGATCACGACATTAAACCCATCAAACAAACAATATAACAGGAATAAATATAACATGTAATCTATCTATCTATATAGATATATTTATGCGTTGATTTAATATATTTTAAGTATACAAAGGCTTATGTTATTCCAGTTTAGGATTTGTGTGATCCACTAATATGCGGATTAAAACAGGTAGTATGGCGTTGTCTAAGTTGACATCCCCGCTTCTTGTTACATGTAACATGATCAGCTATAATAAGCGCTGACAACCGATCGTGTTGAAATGTCAAACCATTCTTCCGAAAACAAAATACCACAAACAAAGCAGTATTGCATGAAAGGGAATCGGATGTAGTACAATGCCATACATAGTTTATTTTAATAAATGTGACCTCACAGTTCTTGGAAGAATTAGTCATGGCTCCTTTAGAATAAATTCTTGAAATACACACTCCAAGGAAGGGCATCTATTTTTGGTGTTCATAATGGGTGGTTAATTCTGTTGGCTGCTTAGATTCCCAATTGGTTTGACATTATTGTTTTTTTTTATAAAGTTGCCCTCTGGCTAAGGGCAGTTTGTTTGAAGAGTAGCAATGTTGTCTTTAATTAGCACTTGCTAGTGTCATTTATTGTTGGAATGATTTTCTACCATCACAATCAATTACCTAAAGATATGAGTTGGAGTAATTGGGTAATAAAAAAGTATTAATTTGTTCCGTTTTCTCTCAGTGTTTTCAGGTTTATGGGATTACATAGGAGAAATTCCGGCTAGCTGTTCGAATGTTTAATATATGTCATAAGTTCATGTGAGTTTTTAGTGATAACGGTTATGAAAGCCTTTGTAATGGCTTGTGAAATTGTAATTTCCGTTAACACATTTTTTGTAAGTTAAAATCATAAGATAAGACATAAAAAGAGGCATGGTGCCTTGTAGTTATATGTTTAATAAACGCAATTACGTTTGTTGGGTAACAGGGAATGCTATGGATTGGCTGATACCTCCACAGCCAATGATTTTGTCTTAGTAGCAACAGTAGTATGTATTCTTATTGGTACGACACGATCTGCTGTCAAGATCACAGATAACTTATTGTAACTGTTCACTCATAACTTCAACTCAAAGAGAGAACAAATAACTGCGCCCAAAATTTTGTGTTATTTTCTATAAATATAACATTTTCTTTAACAGTGTAGTGGATAGAATAATAGGATTGCAGAACCTTCTGAGCTGTTATCCTCCTTTAAGGAAAGGGGAGATTTTCTGTTTACGTCAGCCTAACCAAATAAATCGGTAAAGCATGGCATAAACATTGTATAAGTGAAATCCACTGGGAAAGAAGTTTTGGCACACATCGCTTGTGATTGGTGGTAATGGAAGTGTTCTGACAAAATAATGTCAACCAGACATTTGTCAGCTGAATACAGACCCCAACTGGACATCAAAAGATATTTTACGCAGATTTATCAAGAAAAACAATATTTACGTGTGTGTGAATCCATACAGGAGACAGAGAACCAATAACGTTCAAAATTAAAACATCTACATAGTAACAAGCTAATAAACATAACATGATTTATTCAACTCAACTCAATCATTTTGCAATGATCTTACACACTTGCATATTTTAGGAAATTCTTATTGTTACAAATTCCATCAATACCGGAGCTATTGTGCCAACAACAAACAAATCTGTCTTTTGCGAAAGCTTGTATTTATAGACCGAAATTGTATCCACTATTTTTTTATTTTGATACGTTTGAGGTTTGATTATTTGTTAATCATTAAAACAATTCCATAACATCCTTTATTGGAAATTGTCCCGAATTGGTGTGGAATTTTTCGTAAACTGTTCAGGATAATCCATAAATAAGTTTGGAATAATCTTTGTTCATGAGTCAAATTCGGTCTCCTATTCCAGGAGATTTATAGCATATTCCGCTGGTGCCTATTTCACGGAATATTCCATAACATTTTCCTTAAGATGTTAACAAATATTTTTTTCAGCGCAACCATATAAAGTTGGCAATTACACTTTACTGTTTGTAAACATTGATAGACTGGTTGTCTCACGAAACAAGTATCATGGTCATAAGTCATATAACATATATCATATTATGACTCAATGTCCTCGTGTGTATTGAACGTCATACTGTGCAATGTAATCACCCGTTACTGTTTCCAAATCAATATTAATGCCTTTTGAACTTTTTTTATTTACGACAGCGGATTAGATAAATCCTTTAAAATAAAAAAAATATTTCCTCGCATGAAGCTATGATTGTTGGCGTTCATAATCATTAAAAATGTTTTTGTCAGCCAGTTCTGACATGTCGTTATCCATCAAAGTCACTGCGAAGGTGCAATGACTGTAGGGGAAACTTGATTACTGTGCACCAAAAGATCCCATAATTTCACGAGAAATACGGCGAAGATTTTGTATTATTACACATCAAGCATAAAATTTGAGGTTTATTGTTTCCGATGAGTTGTTCCAGTTGAAAATGTTCGTCATTCTGCCATCCTATTGGTCAGTGTTCAAAACAGCATGTCGACTGCCTGGAGAAATTGTAACTCGTGGATGATGAAATAGAAAAAAGGTGCTGCCCGAGAAATCAGGATGTGCCTGGATTATTCAACATCTTGTGGGGAATTATCAGACCAGGGAGAGAAACAAAGATTATATTTAACTTAAAAAATACTTCTATATCACTTTTAAAGACATTAATGCGATATATGCAGGGTTTTAGTGTCTAGCGATACAATACACTTGCGGGTGGATGTGAGCTTCCTAGCGGTCTCCGCCCCAAAGGGCAACAGGAAGCCGACCTCTTTTGTGTTGTCTGTACTACCCCTGTCTTGTCTGTATTTGTTGTCAGTGTTGTTGAGGGATGGATCTTTCTCCCATCGGAGTGACACGCGGTCAAATGAGTGAGATAACCTTAATCGCGACGTAGAACTCCAATCAAACAAACACATAAATACAAGTCTCTTTCACCAACAATTATTTGTTTGTTTGATTGATTGATTGATGTTGAACGGTACACTTAATTTTGTATCTCTCATACGACGAAGTGCCAACTCATATGGTGAAGGAAACATTCCTCGGCTTCACTGACAGCAAACAAAGACGACAAGACAGTTTCATGATGCAAAACGTTAGGCTCCTCAACAGATCCATTTTGTGTTACCACGCTGATCTGGGAGAACCAAAACAACAAGAAGTCACATACAGCCATTCGATACAAATGTCGAAAAAGAAGAACATAAAACAAAAACAGATAGTTGGAAGCTCCGGCATAAAAGACCTCTAACAGTATCAGAGAGCTTAAGCCCGGCTTAAAAAAAAAACAATTAATCAACTGACCAATTAAACAACCAACATGGAATCAATTAATCAACCAACCTACCAACCAATCAAACAACCAATCAACCAATCAATCAATCAACCAATCAAACAACCAACCAACCAACCAATCAATCAATCAATCAATCAATCAATCAATCAATCAAACAACCAACCAACCAACCAACCAACCAACCAACCAACCAACCAACCAACCAACTAACCAACCAACCAACGAATACCAACCAATCAATCAATCAATCAATCTGATTTGTTAGTCTTAACAGCTATCTTGCGCTCGATGATCATAGTTTGTTTGCATTCACATATAAGTGACAGAGGTAGCTTTTCACAGAACATCAAAAAACGATTATTGCAATTAACAACTTTCCAACGTTAACGCCTTTTATTGTCATAGCTGTAGTATTCTATATATTTTGAATAAACGAAGAGATAAAATTATATTGCTTCCACCGGGATTCGAACCCGGGACCTTAGCGTTACAGACCTAACACTCAACCGGCGGAGCTATAGGTATGTTAATGTTTTAAACATCTAGCCGTCTGCTCAAAAACCTCACAACGAGGTCAAAGTATCAGAAACTGTGGTAAATATTAATCATCCCAAGGATAGTTGATTGATTAAATGATTGATTGATTGGTTCTTAGCAACATACTTAAGGGTATTTCACTTATATGACGGCGGTGTACTTTCAAAAGTTAGCAGGGAAACAACCATAATCTGAAGTGTTCTACACAAATGATATGTTTGCAAGTTAATGTTCTTTCACAGATGGCAGCCTAAATGTACTTTAATTCTGCTACACTTAGCCAATGGGCTCAATACATAGAAAACTTATACGATAAAGTCAAATGCGTTGCACCTGATAACATGTGGAATACGGCATTGGTTTTCATGATCATTTCTAACAACGGAGTTCAACACCGTGTATTTTGTAGGAAGCTTGAAGTAAAAACATAATTGGCTGTTGGCGCGAAGCTGTTGACAGAATAACCCGATAGGGTGTGACAGTCAAGATGAAATTTCTGACCTAAGATCATATCTGCTGACGTCAATCCAATGGAAAAAGAAAGCTTTGCTTCTAGCAACGATAAACCGATAAAACATGACATAAATATTACATGAGTGACATCCAGTGGGAAACAAATTGAAGTTCAAGCCAGCTTCGATTGCTCGAAATGCCAGTAATACGACAAATTCACAAGAATCAACATTTTCTAAAAAACATAAAACTAAAATTGTACGCTCGGAATGTAGGGTAAGCCGATATTTAAAAAATATAACACTTTTTCGTCAAGGCTTGTATCCTCCAGGAATACAGGAAACAATTATTAAACAGTGGTATAAAGAAAAATACATTTTCTTTTTTTAAAGGAAATTTTATGTACATACACTAGTCATAATTACCCATCTCTGTTATTACATTATTTTCTAATCGTGAAATCAATAAGACATCAGACGAACGATTTAAGGAATGTTCTCAATTGACCCGATATATCATTAGAGAAACACAGTGTTCCTTAAATATCTTTAAAAAAATGATTGGTGTTTTACGCCGTGCCTAAGGGTACTTCACTTATATGGAGGCGGTGTATTTAAAAAATAATTCAAGAATGTAAAGTGCTTTTTAAGTGTTTGATAATGTTAGAAAGTTATTAATTTCTCCAGTACTAAATTAAGACCGCATTGCTTCTCTAGAGACAAACTTTCCTTAGCCATTCTGCCCTGATATCGATTGGTTTAATTATGTAAATATTATACGTTTACATTAATTCTCCATCATTTGTATTTATAAGCAGTCCTATTGTTAATCCATTTATTTATTACCATTACTGTTAATTGTACCGGATTTTTTTATTAATTATATACTTTCGGTTTGATATTATTGTTAAAAAATAAAATAAGCTTCTTATATTACGGCAGGTGAGACAATATATCGAGACCGTTTGTTTGATTGATTGAGGTTTAAAGTCACACTCTATGTCATTCCATTCACATGAAGGTATGTCAGCCCAAGGTGAAAGAAACCACGCCAATGGCAACAAACAAAGACAAGACATGACCACGAATTGCGCTTCCAATTTAAACAAAGAGACAAGCTGTGATTTATATTTTGTCTCTGTGACAATAAAGCTCCAAACAACAAAACTGCACTAAAATATACTCCTTGTTTATTGCGTCGATACTACTTATAATGACACATTGTTGAACATCAACAATTCAGGTAGATTCGGGTATACTTGTAGGTTCTGGTAATGGTTAATGTGAGATTGTATTAATTGTTAAACCGGGTTTCGCGTCTACTTCACCTTAATGGGATCGCTGTCGTGGCTTAGTGGTAGCTTACTAATCATAATTCGATTTACCGAACACAGGATCGCGGGGGTGGTTTTTACGAGGTTTCCTCCCGGTTTTCCACCGTAATAAGGCAAGGGGCAGTGTGAAGTGGACAATCCGACGTCATATAAGTGAAATACCCTTGAGTACTACGTTAAACACCAAACAAACAAACAAACAAACTTCACCTCAATAACCACATTGCAGTCCTATTGCTCAAAGAAACTACCCTCCATAGAACGAACACTAAACGTAAAACAAAGCACCACGACAGATCGGAATGATATTTTCACTCCCTCTGGTGCGCGAAGATTTCAAGGCTTTATTTATATTCTCAAACCATTTAGGTATTACATGAAGCATTTCACGAAAGGTATTCAATCTTATACATAGTTGAATGACGTAGAGCTACAGGACATTCCTTCAAACCAAATGGCGTCCCCTGAGACTTTATTGTATCATTCCTCTTTCAACGTGTCTTTTCAACGGTTTGTAAAGTACACGATAAAAGCTTCTAGTAACGAGCCCATGGGATAAGACAAAAAAAAATTTGTAAGTAAATTTAGATATAATTTTAGCAGCCAGATGAAATATAATTTTCCGCTGGATACATGCGGTTTTGTTTCTAGGTTTACATAAAGATGATCGTAACATTATTTGTAACGGTTCACTTGGGAGCTGAAAGGAGAAACTTTAAACATTTAACAAGTCATGCACACTACCGTCAGAAATATTTGTGCAGAAATCTTCTGTGTTTAGGAATTGCCTTGGGATAAGACTAGCGAAATTCGTTAGTCATTTATTACCGAATACTCCCCGGATGGTGTCTATCTAGGAAAGGAGAAAATTCAACCATAGAAGGGATCACGGAGTCCATACCTCCTCAGTTTCATTGCCATTCATGCTACTATACTGGCTTTACTCTGTTTAATACTAAGTAACTGTGCTAACATGTTATGGTGAAATGTTTGTTTGTTTGATTGGGGTTTAACGTCGTACTCAAGGGTATTTCACTTATATGGCAACGGATTGTCCACTACATACTGTTCCTTTATCGCCCATTATCGTGGCAAATCGGGATGGAACCTGGTAAAATCTCCTCCGCGAATGCCGGAGCCACATCGTGTGACTCGCTCGTATACATGATGGTCGACAGACGGACTCGATCCAGTGAACGTTACATCGAAGTAGGATTAGTAAGCGCACATGCTACCACTTAGCCATGGCCGTGGGCTGTTAAGGTGAAATAGATAAAGCCTTAGCTTAATGCTGTTAAATGTAACTACGATGTGAAGTCATTCATTACACATAGCCGATGGTGGCAATATGTCAACAATTTGCTACAATGTCGTTTATAAATATCCGGAAGTTAAAACTTATAATGATTAGGAGTACACGCACATTAATGCGAATTTCAGAAAAACTTTATTTTATTCCTTGGTAATAACTTATAAATGGACAAAACATAATGTCTAATAAACAAAATATATAGATCAAAGTATGGCTTAACTTTTTCTTTGGTTTTATAGTCATGGCCAAAGTGACATCTATTGTGTGTCAAGAATGGACTATACTTGTACGTCAAAGTCATTTAGCCATCGGGTTGCAGTCATTGGGAAAACAGCATCTAAACTTCTTGCCTGAACATTTACACTGTATTTTTTTAAAACTGTCATTGCTATAATTTAACAACGTTAAATAAGAGGCTAATTGCTGCCGGCGAGCTGTTCCGGTTGTCATCTCATTTACTGAAGTAAATAAGCTATGATGGCCTGTCTTGTGGATTTTCATATTGTATTGTTTTGCTTTCGTCAGTGTACTTTTACCTGACGTCAACAGGTTCGTCGATTTTTCTGAAGTGAGAATTGTGATTTTTGAAACGCTTGAAATATTAAGCATGGCGTAAAACACCAATCTGTCAATCAATCAATCATAATTCAAGCAAATAGACAAGTTGTTTTGTCTCGGAGTCAATTAAGTCAATCAGGTCCCAAACATCTAAACAGCACTCTAAAGACGAGCGCTCTCAGGAAAGTTCCCTTCATATATGGAAAAAAGCAGAAACTAATATCACAATATTACGAAGAATATAAAATTCTGTTTAGAAGTCTCGCTTTCTGTTAAACTACCATTTTGAATGACCTCTTAAGACGAGCGCTCACAGGAAGAATCCACTAGTATGACGTAGGCTCACCCTCGTCGAGCTTCATCCGGCGATGAATCGAATGCAGACACTATCACACAGCGGCAAAACTATGCAGGTCTTTTTTAAAGTCTGAAACAAATTCAACCATTCTCAAATCAAGATTCCGTTCACTTTAATTCCCTTAGGCATTAACATGTAAAGGAACTTTTCGGTAGTAAAGCGTGGCTTTGACTAGAACTCCGCCTCGGGACACCCGGGGACAAACATGTTTGCGAGTGTTAATCCCAAAGTTTCAGGCTGCCTTGACAATCTACCTGATACAAGCTTGTTCGAAATGACTAGAGCTCCGATGAGAGACTGGAACATACACGGTTAATCTTCGTAGAATCAGTGGTTCTTCACATGAGCAACTGAGCCAATATACCACCAGTCCATTCTTTGTTCGAATCACATCAATATGTAACGTTAAACTCAAAGAACTCCATCAATCTCATTTAAATTTTTTATAGAACACAGGTCGTGACATTTCCTGGAAATAAATACTCTTCCATCACTGGTATTTTTTTTGAAGGTCTAGCAGCCAAGAAAACACGCCAGAACTGTTTTTCGTTGAATTCTTAAAAAACGTTGAAATAAATAACTACAGTTTATATTTAAAGGAAAGGGAGTTTTAAATTAGATGTTATACCCAGATTACGGATTTGCAGACGCCAGTAAAGCTAAGTAAGTGTCTCTCTTTAAAATTAAATGCTCTATCATTAGACTACAAACCATATAACTTCTCAAGATATATGCAAGCCGTGGCTGTGCTAAATTTAAAAAAGATGTTTGCAGACGTCAATCCGTGACGTCAAGAAAGCAATGCCTATCAAAATAACTGATGTACTATAACACTGAGCTTTTTGAGAGTTATGACATCACGGTTTCATCCAAAGACCCTGAAATAGGCCTCAAGATGCTCAATATAATCGGATCACATTGTTGTGAACCCAGCAAATTTTGACCGCCAGCTCATTAAATACCGTAAACATTGGAGAGGCGTCAACCGATTAACAAGCAAAGGGCACTGGGTTATGAAGTATGAACACGTGGCTGCTGTTAGCTGTATGAGAAACTGACCGATCAGTAAGTCACACTATGTTTTAGGTTGTGTGGTTATTTGATTTGTTAGAAAAAAAAGAAGCACATGTGATAATAAATGTAGCAATTTCTACGAAATTGTAGGATTTAACAACTCGTGGACTTATTTTGTATTACACGTAACGCTTTATAAAGCTTATTTAATTTGGAAATAAATCCTCCCAATTCTGAAACCTTACTAAAATAACTCGAATTCTTAAGACGCCCACCGTTTACATAAATGATGCCTAACCTTCTTTTAACCCAAACACACTCTTGATAGGAGTAGTTTGAAGTGGAGCAATGTCGTCTTTACCTGGCACCGTAGGGAGATTAACTCTCCAACAGTATGACATCACCTCTCATTTTATGGTTATGCTATGTCCGTTATTTTTGGAATACATCGCCGTCATCTAAGTGAAATATCCTTAAGCACGGCATAAAACACCAATCAATCAAACAACTTTAGACCACACTGTTTTCTCTCAAATGTAACAAATTTGACGTCTCTACGACAAACTGTTTTCGAGAAATAAACGACTTTTTCTGTAGAAATGTGAGGTACAAATTACGATCTGATACTGTATTATACAATAGTCAAACAATAAAACCTCTACGTGTAAATGTGAAATATATGTTGTCATGAAACCATAAAGTAGACTAATTTTGAAATAATGTTCCCTCAAGCCATGTCTAAAAACATCAGCAGTTTCACGCTTTCGTTTGTAGGTATACATACTATCCGGCTTTACCGGAGTAAACAAATGCAGGCGCTGTATTTTATTGCCTTGTTTTGATAATAATGTGCATCAAGGGGGTTAAAAGGTTTCTTCTCGGTTTTCCATTGTATTTAAGCAAGGAACAATGTGAAGTGGACAATCCGTCGTCATATAAATGGAATTCCATTGATCACGACGTTAAACCCCTATCAAACAAACAATATAACAGGAATAAATATAACATGTAATCATTCTATCTATATAAGATATATTTATGCGTTGATTTAATATATTTTGAATATACATGGGCTTATGTTATTTCAGTCTATGAGATGAAACTGTGTGATCCACTAATATGGGGATTAAAACAGGTAATATGGCGTTGTCTAAGTTGACATCCCCGCTTTTTGTTACATGTAACATGATCAGCTATAATAAGCGTTGACAGGCGAAAACAAAATACGACAAACAAAGCAGTATTGCATGAAAGGGAATTGGATGTAGTACAATGCCATACATAGTTTATTTTAATGAATGTGACCTCACAGTTCCTGGAAGAATTATTCATGGATCATGTGGAATAAACTCTTGAAATTCACACTCCAATGAAGGGTATCTATTTTCGGTGTCTATAATGGGTGGTTAATTCTGTTGGCTGCTTAGATTCCTAATTGGTTTGACAGAATTGCATTTATTCTATAGTAGCCCTCTGGCTAAGGGCAGTTTGTTTGGTGAGTAGCAATGCTGTCTTTAATTAGCGCTGGAGGAAAAATTAACTTTCCAACATCATGGAAACGCGTAACATCTGGTTTTTTTCTAGTGTCACGACTTTAAACCCCAATAAATCAATCAATCGATTAATTCTATAGTGATTCGGTGCAGCTTGGCATTGCAGTCGTCATGTAAGGGAGATAATGCTGAGTATTACCATAAAGTGATGCTCCTCTGCAATAAAATGCATATATGTAAAACGGGCATCATTCCTTGTGTTGAATTATGCTCTCCTGTTTTCAAATCGAGCTATATCCATTTTATAATTGGATCTGAAACGTTGGGTATAGCTTTAACTACAGTCAAATTCATCCACGCTCCACATATATTGACCAAACAAATGTCTTTCTTGTCCCACTAGGTGGCCTACGTCATGAGAGGCGACTGTTAAACATTTGACAGTTGACACCAATGACCTATAGGTCATTGGTTCACACATATTATTAACCTGTAACACACAAGAGTGTTAGTCGCGTGGCGTCATGAATAGGGTGGGCCAAGCCCCAAATGTTCGCTACCAGTGATCGTAGGTAGGTATATACTCGTAACCTTCAAGTGATTTTATAAGATGAAGAAGCAATAAGTTGATATCATATTTAAGTATGTTTAATAGTAACCTTTCAAGGGATATAGGGGTTATTGTAGCCAGGAGTATCGCTTTTAACAGCAGTGAAATAGACCAGAAATATTATGACTTGAATATCAAGTCAAGTCGATAAATACAAATTTCTTTTCGAGCAAACCCTTTATTTGGCTTATTATTCCAGAGCTGTGTTAACATATATAGCATGGAAGGAAATGCAAATGTGTCAGACTTCTAGACCCAGAAAAAGAGATTAAAACAAAAAATAAACAAGATAGGTTTAGTTTGTTTAACGGAAACATTCGACAAAACGAATAATACCAATAATTCAGCTGACAGAAACAACAAGACCAAGACATCAAAAGAAAACATATTACGGGCGACGGTTTCGGTTTCTCTCTTAACAGAAGCGAACGGAATTTAACATATTTTGAAGATCTTTTTAAACATGACAAACAATAGATAATATTCCGATAGAGGGGTAAAATACAAATGAAATGTTCCAGGTGATGTAACAATGATGTTTACGGATGCCAGGATATATTGTGCAGGGTGATGGTATATTTTGACTGACTTTCCTCAACTGGTTATGTCAAGTATCAAGCCGTTTTGCCTAATTCCACTTACAACATTGAAGCTTACCAACAGTGTACATATATTGAAGATTTAGAACAAAGCGGTTGATCCTATTTGTGGCGTACAAAGTCAATCTATTTTAAAGAAACAAGAGATTGTTCGTAGACAGTGGACGGCAGTGAATGTACATTTTCTGACCTGGTTAATGTCATTTGACAAGGACCTCTGCACAAGGACAGACATTTTGAGGACGATGACATCACGCTTTGCACTAAACTCCCCCGGCGAATTTTGTCGATATAATAGTCTCATAAGGGTAATTCACAACCAATAAAATCTGGTTAACGCGGAAGATAGCGGAGAGGGGTGTGTAATGTTAGACTACTGGTTACTGATTAATGAAACTTTTAATAAACCAGCTTAAAAGTTCGTTGGCTTCTTTTGCTAATATATTGTCCGATCGTTTTATAACGTGCTTCCTTCCACCGGGATCTTTGGGTTACAGGCGCAACACTCTACCAACTGAGCTATAGGTATATTTATGTTATAAACATTTAAACACCTAGCTGCATGCTCACTTACCACTTGGTGTTCAAAAGACAACAATGTTTACCTCACAAAGCGGTCAAAGTAGCGCATAAAGAGAAATACATTTTCCTTTTTAAGAAAATTTTATGTTTACGTCTTAGACATAATTACCCGGCTCTGTTATTATATTATTTTCTAATCGTGAAATCAATAAGACGGGCAAACGGTTTAAGGAATGTACTCAATTGACCCGGTATACCAATAGAGACACAAAATATTCCCTTGATGTTTTACGCCGTGTTAAGGATATTTCGCCTATAGGGAGGCGGTGTATTCCAACAACAATTGGCGAATGTGAAGTGCTTTGAAGTGTTTTGATAATGTTAGAAAGTTAATATTTCTCCAGTACTAAATAAATACCACATTGCTTCTCTGTAAACAAGCTCCCCTTAGCCATTTTGCCCTGATGCCGATTTGTCTATACCGAAATACCATCAGGTTTTCGCATCATGTTAATAGCTGGCCGGATGATGTCTAAGGAGTGAAGAGTCAACAAGACGATTCTATCATGTCGATTGCTTGGTCAAGTTGTACGGTTTCTTTTATTAATTCAGAGTTTAAGTTATTTACAAAAATTTGATCCTTATTAAAAAATCTTCAAATTTTTTAATAATATCCTAGTTTCATCTGACAAAAGAAGTTTTAAAAACTGCTGTGTTTTGTTTTTGATACTTAATAAATCGAAAAAAATCGATATAAAGAAGTAAAATATATAAGGCGTTTCATTGGTCAGGAGGTATTCAAATCCCCAAAACAAGATTGTCTTTTTAGTGGCATTTTGACGTCTCATCACCAAAGCCTGTTACATTTGCAGACAAAAGCAAAGTGAGGTAGCAGATCGGTACATCCTATTAAGTATTATACGTCATTAAACCAATGTCCTCTGTGAAAACCTATTTATCCACCCACCTGAGTTATGTTTGACATGGGTCGTTGTGACCAACACAGTATGATGACTTTTTCGGTGCTATTAATGGCCCAAGTGTCATACTAAATAAAGTATATTTATTACCTGACGACATCAGCCCGAACATCCCGCTAAGAGTGTGACGTACGCTTCACGTTAATGCCGTTATAGCAGCTTTTGCCATCAGACAAGCTGGCTAAATCCACTTAGGTGAGCCAGAAAAATATGGATCTAACGGATAACATTAACTTTAAAAATCGCATAAGAGCAGACGTGATATTGGCTAGAATGCAAGAATTTTGACTTTTCTGGAAAAAATATTGGCTGTGTATCTGTCCTGTAATACCTATTACATTCTTAATAAACTTTTGATGTAAACAGTTCTTTGCATCCTTCATCGTGAACCATATCCACAATCGGGTAACTTTTTTGCATTTTCACTGATTTCAGATGATGTAAATATGATTAGCAATGACGTATTTAAAAACCCTAATCTTTCGATTTACAACTCGATGAGGGACAAAAATAGACAGAACACACCCTGAGGCAATTAATATCACACTTGGAATAGTTTCAAAGCGTCAGGACAATTTAAAAATCTTTCCCGAATTTTTTTACAGTATGGTTAACACATCAGCAACTAATGAACTACAGGGTTTAAATTTGTCTGATTCTAAAGAGTCTTAATTATCTCCCTTGGAAAATAATTTGAATTTGTTTCCACAACGCAATGCTCTCCATATAAACGCTGGATAAAATTAATCAGCTTTTAAGAACATTTACGTAATAGTCCGGTCATGTCAATGTCCGCAAAAGACAAAAGTTATGAATTCACACATTTTTTTGTTTAATTTACTCACACTAAAAATGTACAGAATTTTTTCAAGCTTAAAAACGTTCTATGAGTTTGATATTGCTTTTTGTTACAAATAACATACGGGGCGAACCCTTGGCATAACAATTAAAGCTACCTGAACCGTTTAAACCATGCAGAAATCAGTCTGTATTCAATAGGGTTGATAAGTATAAACCTAAGTATACAAACGAAACTAACTATTCTTGGTGGCCGTTTTTTTATATATCAATCAAGTAAAAGCTTTGACAAAATTGTAATTTATGAGAGGATGCAAATTCAACTGATCATTAGGATTAATTTTTATTAAATCTAGAGAACATAACAATGTACATGGCCGCGCTCTCAAAATGTAGCAAAGAAAAGACCAAAAAAGATTTTTACTGTCAACTAGTGGGCATAATTCTTATCTTTTGATCTGTCCTATTTTAATGTTTTACTTTTTACTCTATATTGATTGGTTGTTAAAATCAATGGTGTGCTTGATTGTCTAGGGATTGTATATACCACATTCTCATTCCTTTTTTAATATAACTTCTCTAGAATATCGAGTATTTTTAGCAATCTGTAGTTGAACCCCAGTCAAATCAATGAAGACAGATATTGGGAATAATGGGATATTTTCTACAGGTGTCAGATGCCACTAAAATAAAGATATAACGATTTATTTTTGGTGCAAAATGGAGAAGTGCGCGTGAACTTATAGTATATTTCGCTGAAACAATTTTCCGTCGTGAAACCGTACTTCTGTGCTAATAATGACATAATATCAAAGGTCTACTGTGTTAGATCATGTCTACATCATGTTCTTTGAATGGAAATAATATACACTCTGAGAAATAATGGTTATTTGAGGGTTCTTTGGAAAAGAGGATGGTACTATATGAAACCATATGGGCAAGAGCTGTTCTCTGGTTCAACAAGATAGGGAGAAATATATAGAACAATTGCTGTGAGGGTTCCATACAGAACTAAAAAGGTTTCCACCATAGCCATAACTGAAGAACTTTAAGGGTTTCATTATGGCCATATCTTTCTAAATATCTTCGCCATTGCCTTTCATAATAACTAGAAGACAAAAATAGAACGACGACGTGATAGGCCAATCCCTTTAAGCCATCAACAAATGACTCGCACGTAAACTAACACACAGACGAGCTACAGTAGTGTATTTCTCCTGTTACCTAATTTAGAGACGAATTTTTACCAGTTCTTTTCAAGCCTGCCACTTGCTCCAAGGTTTCTAGACTAAGACAAAAACAGCAGAGCGGTTGATTGGTTATCTCTATCGTCATGGTTTAGGAGTTAAACACCATTCTAACCCGAAAAACGACAGAAAAAGAGCTCTCCCGCGGCCTCAAAAGTGGCTCTTCCTAAATTCCCCCTTGTATGCAGTAAACTGTCAACAACCAATCAGA
>JAQQZZ010072716.1:0-12104 GCA_030265115.1 Mopalia vespertina
ACACCACAAACAGATCGGCTTCCGGTTCCCCTTTAGCTCTGAGAGCACCAGGGCAACATGAAGCTCCCTCCAACCACGCGCCAAGAGGATCAGAAGTCGGATGCGCTCAACACTGAACCACAAGTTTGTTTATTCGTTTGATTGGGGTTTAACGTTGTACTTCAAGGGTATTTCACTTATATGACGACGGATTGTCCACTTCACACTGTTCCTTGCCTAATCATGGTGGAAAACCAAGAGGAAACCTCGTAAAAACCAACCGTGTCGATAGACAGACTCAATCCTGTGAACGTTAAATTGGAGTAGGATTATTAAGCGTACACAAATATTTGACAGAATCCGTCTTAAATCTACTTTCTTCTGTTTGACAGAGAAATCAATAAAAGTTGTGAGAAACAATAAGTTTAAAATAAAATGATATAAACTTAATAAATGTACACATTGCACAGGGACATAATACATACAATCTAGGCCAGAGTGTTTGTTTCTTAATTTCAAAACAAACCATACAAACCCCATAATTATCAGCTTCTGTTCATTTAGCGACGGGGGAGGATTAAGGAGCTTCCTGTTGCCCGGGTGCCCTCAGAGCTAAGGGGCAACATGAAGCTGATCTGATTGTGGTGTCTTTGTATTACGGCCTATGATTGTCCTGTATTTGTCCTGTCTTTGTTTGTTGCCAGTGGTGACAATAGTGGTTTTCTTCACCCATTGGGCTGGCATGTCATCATGTGAGTGAAATAACCTGAAGTTTTGATTAGATTTGATTAGATTAGATTTGTGATGAGTATAGAAAAATGCTAGGACAGACAAGGCCATCATTTCAAGGATAGAAATTTGCACTGGTCGGCAGGTCTGACACCAGTATAAATTAATACACACCACATTTTCACATTTGTTACAATGTTATATTATTGCCGACAACAAAAATCTATTGTGGGCTAGAAATTGCTCCAAATTACTGGTCCATCGCACTAGCAAAAGACAGTCCAAGTCAGATATAAATTGTTACAAATGACGAGCATACTCATTTTAACCTGTATGGATCAGACTGGCTGTGTAATTACTAAAATGTGTATATTTTCATCTCACTATAATCGGATTTGTATAGACGTCTATTTAGACAAGAACGCTAACCACCTGTTAATACAGTCAACACTTCCTCTTTTTTACCGCGACTTGGCTTCCTCAATACATCAATATCCCATTAATTCCCCATAGTAAGTGTGTGCCCGTTTTTAATCCCACAGAAAAATTAATCAATATAGATCAATTTCCCTATATTTTGCTCTTTTAACTTGGAAGCTACCAGTATTTTCATTATGCTTGTTCAGACATGAATGTAAATAGTTCTAGTTTCATAAAGTCCATACAGCCGACTGAGCTCCAATACAAGGATTTCAATGTACAGTATGTAGTGCTTATATTAGCAATATCAGCTCAGCAGACAGCAAACAGGTTCTATTGATACAGAGCTAATGGAATAATCAGCCCATACCCATGTATGATGGCAAGAGTACTGTGAAAACATTAAACAATACATAATAAATTCATGAATTTTCTTCTATTTATTCTTTTGCCATATGTTTGTTGTTTGCTTTATTGGTGTTTTATGTAGTACTCCAGGTTAATTTACTTATATGATGGCTTACCATTTTAATGGGTGAAGGAAATCACCCTCAACCCCACTGCCGACAAATTAAGATCATTAGACCAATACGAAGAGTAGACCAAATGCAAGATATCAGAAACAGACTTCATGTCGTCCCTTAGATCTTAGGGCACCAGGGCAACATGAACCGCCCTCAAACCACCTGATCTATGTTGGTGTACTGTTGAATGGTGTTTAATACCGTACTAAAGACCCTGTCACTTATATCCTCCTAAGACCCAGGGTAATGTTCTTTGCTCTTAAGGCCATCCAATATGGTAGCTTCTTTTGGGCTATCTTGTGAGTTCGGACATTTGTCCACAGAGATGGATACGGGTTGGAATTGGAATTTGCAACTCAAAAATAAATAACTGGGCAATTGTATTACAATTGTTAAAAACAAATGACAGGGTCTTAAGAGGATATGCTTCGGCAATAAAACGTTAAAGGCAACCCTAACACAACCATATAGTATGAAGAGTTTGACTCGATTAAAACAAAAGTGTTCCTCCAGTGCTAGGTAATGACAACAGGACTATACTGCCCTCTATAGACTCGTGAGAGGCAATGGTTATGTAAGTAAATCTTACTGTTAAAATATCAATTCAATTTGTCTCACAAATAACATATAGCAATAAGTGATTGAATTGTGAAAATTTAAAAACATTTAACAATGCATGCCTCACTTATAATTTAGCATTCTAGTTTATTCTTTGTTCAGTGTATGTATAAACTAACCTTTAAAACAGTTTAAACACCTATAAAAAAAATGAATCTTCCTTCTGCACTATCAAATAGAGCCACACCATAGTCTCTCTAAAACATGTATTGATTTGATTAGGGGTTAACATCATACTCAAGGGTATTTCACTTATATGATCACAGATTGTCAAGTTCCCACTTTGCAATGGAAAACCAGAGGATACCTTATCAATAAGAGCCCAAAAAACACAGTCACCATGGGACTCCATCCTCTGAGCGATATATCAAAGGAGGATCAGGAGGCCAACTAGCTAACCACTGAACCCTGAACACTGACCTATTATATGTAAAGTAATGCAATCTCAAATGAAAATTTATCCTCAAACAAAAGTTAATGTATAAACATTTGAATGAGTATTTAATTAAAATGCTTATATATATTGGTATAAGTATTAAAATACTAACATTTTTATCTTAAAAAAGTAGAAACATTGTATCTTGAATTTGCAAACTTAGAATTGCAATGCTTTTAAGAGTTCTGAAACTATGGAAAGATAACTAAACAGACACAAAAGACACTTGATTTCACATAACTTCTAGAGATCAATGAAATGACAATGCCAGTGATGGGAACGACATAACATTAGCATATTTTAGAAAAGTCAAATAGCTGCTCTTCACCCATTTCCTTTGTCTTTGTTAGATTCTATGTTTGGAAATGTGATCAAGGGAACCCCCTCTGCATAATGACTAAACTTAATCTACTTTTGAAACTTCTTCTGAGTTATCTGTGGATTTCTGTCGCGAGCGGGATGTGACCATAATGATTACTAGCATGGTAAAGGATAAGTCCTTCTGATGACAAACTTTAATCTTTGCAGCCAACATGTCCCAGCAAGGGTATTTCACAGGGCAATCTGACTCATTATTTCTAAATATTGGCTGATTTGAGACAATGGTCATTAGCATTTTCTGCCTGACCCGCTCGTCCATTCTGGTGACGGCCACCCTTCTATAGGGTCATTTGTCATTGGAGATAACTCACCGGTGACAAGACAATTTCCATTTGCCTGTCTTGTGGAGTGGGACCAGCATTTTCATACAGGGACCCTCTTGTCTCCTGGTCACCCTTCTCTCAATTGGAGCCCCACACTGGCTCTTTTTTCAAATCCTCTCCCTCCCTCCCTCCATCGATCCCAGGCCCAGTCTCTTTTGGACAGACCTCCCCTGACAAGGAGAATAAATTTTCTTGCGACACTTTGAATTCAAGTTGAATTTGGGCTAATAAAATGGGGAATTACGTGGACGGCAGCATGGGTGTCCTGTGACACAAGAATTGTCTGCTTGGTTAACTAGCTGACTTTAATGTCTTTGATCAACGGTGACGAATCGCAGGACCTCATTTCGCTAACTTCTCACAGATATTTGCTTCTGGACGAAAGCAATTTCTTTTTCTTAATCACTTTGGCTGGGATCAATTATAGCCGGTAACTCCATGGGGACATTGCGCGCCATATCACTGTTGTCTGCCCTTTGTTTCCCGCGCCTGCCAGTATTGTTCACCGCATAGGAATTCTGTGTCATCAAACATGCGATTCTAACGGTGAGCCGTCAATTTCAGCAGCCAAAGTGACGCTGTATTGTGATTGGATCACTTCTCCAAGGGACGCAGGTCAAATTTATATTCGTTAATATCATAACAAACTTTGGGGATGACCTCACCTACGTAACCTTAAGGAAGCACTCACATGCACACGTGCATGACAACAATGACTGATAGACCCCTGGTGGACAGACAATGTCCTCGCACGCAGAAGGTTTCATTATTAGATGGACTCTACCATTCTCTTAGGCTTTTCCTGTATCATTGTAGAAGTTCTTTTAAGAATAATTTTAGAAAATATCATATTTTCATATCATATAGCAAATTGATGGATGTATTTCTTAACAATTAATGACTCGTTTTAACAGAAAAACTTCTGTGAAGCTATGTTGATAAACTGTAAAAACAGAAAGGGTTTCAAAGTAAATACGCTGGAGGTACACATGTAGTAACAAAACTTAAACATTTAATTATACAATAATCTATTTAGTATTTGATAAGTCACATTGGCCAATCTATTATCTACTATATTTCATAAAGCAAAAAAAAAATATTGATTTATTGTTCAATGTTTTCTATTTAATCTGACAACATTTGCTTGGCTTGTAAAACACAAATGACAATTATTTGTAACAAATTAAATCAATGTAAAGTCATATAAGAAGAAGAAAAAAATAAATTTCTTAGTGTACAAACTGTTTTTGATCTAAGTCTCCAAAAGATGATGAGGGAGCCAATACATACACAGGCCACCAGCGAAGCAGTTTTGACATTCAGTAAATGTGACATGTTAAATCACATTGCAATCAAATTATTATGAAACGCCGCGAGAGATGTGCCAAAAATTAACACCCCATCGCAATCACGCCCTTAACATTTGTCAAAAGGAGACATTATATATAAAAAAATATATATTTTTTTTAAAAAGATTATAGATGGAAACAGCTGCATTCAAGTTAATTCAACAGATTAACAATTTGATTTCTGTCTTATCTGAAAACACTATATGATTTTCATTAAAAGGATATTAAAGAAGATAAAAAAAAATGAGTAAATTTAAGATATAATTTGTAATGACAGTCATTCAAACAAATTATCCAACTACAATGTAAAATCAGATTAGAGTTCTCAGGGTGTAATTAATGTAACTTATTACAAACAGATGTCAACTGGATCACACGGAAACACTCACCTTTAATTTACACCTGCTGATATTAATTATAGCAGGAAAGGTATTACACTGATTAGGAGGCGTCGTTTTATAAAATGCACACAGGACTCATGACACTGGGCTCATGACTTCTTAAAAACTTTTTCACATGGACATGCATACTGTGTATATAATATGGTCAATAATTGGCCTTATCTCGAGATGTCTGTAGGTTACCCATAACAACTCAAGATTAGGATCTATGTAGAAAATTGTCTAGGAATCTGTCTAGAACATGAGATGATTCATCATTTTTTTTATTAATCGGCATCACTGTGCCAGCGTGATAAACTTTCTGTCTAGGAATCTGTCTAAAACATGAGATGATTCATCATTTTTTTAATTAATCGTCATCCTTGTGCCAGCGTGATAAACTTTTTGTCTAGGAATCTGTCTAGAACATGAGATGATTCATCATTTTTTTTTATTAATCGGCATCACTGTGCCAGTGTGATAAACTTTTTGTCAAGGAATCTGTCTAGAACATGAGATGATTCATCATTTTTTTTATTAATCGGCATCCTTGTGCCAGCGTGATAAACTTTTTGTCTAGGAATCCGTCTAGAACATGAGATGATTCATCATTTTTTTTATTAATCGGCATCACTGTGCCAGCGTGATAAACGTTTTGTCTAGGAATCTGTCTAGAACATGAGATGATTCATCATTTTTTTTATTAATCAGCATCCTTGTGCCAGCGTGATAAACGTTTTGAAGTCTTATATTCTAATATTCCACCTGACAGTTTGTTTGTTTTGGTCTAGGTTTGATATCTTACTCAAGATTATTTTACTCATATGACAGCTGATTGATATCTAATGCAAGCTGAAAGTTATTTCACTTACATGATAGCAATATACTTCACAAGTAGCTGTCCTACAAACACAATCATAAAATAGGAAGTATTTTGTTCCTTTAAAAAAAATGTTCTTAAAGTCTTGAGCAGAATAACATGATTACGCTTGAATAAACTGGCCAAACTGAGGGCCAATGGTTAGATGAGTATTGTTTTTGTTAGGTGTTTACTCAACAAATATACTAGTGTAGCAGTGTGAGTTTGTTTGATTGGGGGTTTAACATCTTACTTAAGGTGTGCCAGCCCACTGGTTGAAGGAAACCATCCTCAACGTCACTGACAAGATCAATCACAAAACACAATAAAAGGACATCACAAACAGAACGGCTTGTGTTTCTCCTGAGCACCAGGGCAACAAAAAGCCCTATCCTAATCATCCACACAACCATGTGAAAGGAATCCCTGTAAGACCATTTAATATCAACCTTTCAAGCTTGATCAGCTGACAAAAAAAACGGAGAAAAAATATGCAAAATATAGCTAATTACATTACACAAAAACCACGCAAGTTCAGTTTTAACGAATCCAACAGCTAATACGACTAATGCTTGTAACTGAGTCAGAATAGCTACTTGAAGCATCAGGCTTCAAGGAAAGTCAGCCTTCTGTGAAAACCCCTCGAATGAAATGGAAACCGTTGAAAGGATGTGACACTGGTCAGGTTTCCTCGTCCAAGTTTTCCACAGAGCACGTGTTGCCGAGATACTCACACACTTAAAACTCATGTCAGAAAATCAAATTTCCTCTTCAGGCCCCCTGGCTGGGAATCTGTGATCGTTTTGCTCCCTGCGTAACAGGATTTTATTGCTCTTGTCCCCAGGCAATTCAACTCTCTATAAAACACTGACTTCAAAGAAACGCAGAGTTAGAGAAGAGTCTGTTCTAAGGATCTGACGACAAGAAACTTGAAGACTATTCCTACAAATTTGAAGATTTCTATCTCTTTTAATTTCCTCACATTCACAATGGCTTCAAAGGAAACATTTGCAAACTCAATTGCTGCATGAATAAGAAACGCTTCTGTAATTTATACAAACACGATGTGTTTATAAAAAAAAAATTTAACATCTAAATCACTGCATTAAGGTTTTCTTGTGCTAACATTTTGTTATTGCATAAAAAAAGTTCTTTAAAAACAAAATTGGATTATTTTATACATGTGACCGGAATATAAAACTCTGATAACAATTTTTTTTGTTTAAATTACATTTTCATTGAAGTATGACACTTCAGTTTCAAAATGCCATATTAATGTCATTCTCCCAGCATTGAATCTGTATTTGAAATAAGACATCAGACTCATAAAAAGAAATTAAATAAACAAAAACAAACAAACAAAAATGAGTTATTTAGTAGATGGGACGGGAATATAATACTCTTACAGACTTTTTTTAAAAGTTGCATTTCGATTGAAGTTTGACACTTCAGTCTCAAAGTTCATACTGTGATTATTTCAAAGCTAGATCTTTCATGGGAGTAAAAAAATGAATGAAAAACAAAATATCACAATTTGGCGAATAGGACTGGAATATTTAACTTTTGCTGGAAGATTGATCCATGACAAAGCAGATTATATAAATTGAATAAATGAAGAGAGTAAAGTTTGCTTGGCTCCACCAGGAGTACAAATATACAAGCAAGCAGTGACTGTCTGGAGATGAAAGAAAATATCTGCTTCAGAAAAGAAAGGAATGCCTGCTTTAGAAATGAAAGGAAGCATTCGCTTCAGATAAAGGAAATGTCTGCTTCAGAAATAAAGGGAATGCCTGCTTCAAAAAAGAAAGGAAACATTCATTTCAGAAAAGAAAGGAAAACTTTGCTTCAGAAATGAAAGAAAACTTTTGCTTCAGAAATGAAAAAAAACTTCTGCTTCAGAAAGGGAAAAGAAAGAAAGGTTTGGTTAAAAAATAAAAGAAAACGTCTGCTTCAGACATAAAAGGGAAGGTTTCCTTTCCATACCATGGGCTCTTGTTATTTCTGTTCCATTAAGCTGGCTGATCACTTAAATGTAATATTTAGGTTAGGTTAAAACAGCATTTCCTGGTAGAGGATAATGGTCATAGAGGGCTGTGTCCCACCAGGTTATTTCATTCGTTTGTTTTAAAGTCAAACTGAATGATTTTCACTTACATGCAGAGGATTGTCCAGTTCTCACTCTGCCTTAGTTAGTTAAATCATCATTTGAGGGAAACCGACAACATCACTCACTCCTATATGTTTAATACACCAAGCATGGCCCAACTGTTGCTAAAAGTTGTCAGCTTATTGTAGTTACAGAAAAAACAAATGTAAAAGTACAATAAAATTACCAGTAAAGATTTTTGTGTGAAAAGATAAAATAACTCAATTCCATTAGAACAGTTATTGTGTCGCAAATCATTTTACTATTCTCCGAATAGGAGACTATTAGGAAGTTTTAGTCCTAGGTCAGTTTGTTTGTTTAATTGGTTTTTGATCCCATACTTAAGGATATTTCACTCAAATGACAGCGTGGCAGCACAATGGGTGAAGGAAGCCACCTGTGACACCCAAGAGCTTAGGCAGAGGGGTGACACCCTGAAGTTAACAATTGCCTCATTTTGACACTGTTTTGAGAAACTTTAACATGCTAGAGATAGGGGGAAAAATTGGACTCTCAGTTACTTAAAAAATGAAGCAAAATGACCATTTTGGACACCATACTTTTGATTTCTGGCTACGCCCCTAGTGACACCACTGGTAAAAAAACGATGACAGTACATGACAATTACAGGACAATCACGGGATGCAATACAAAAACAGCACAAAACAGTTCAGCTTGGTGTTGCCCTTTAGCCAAGACAGCACCAGAGCAACAAGGACTCCCTCCCAACCACAGGCAACTTGTAGGTCAAAATAAAAAGATAAAAATTCAAAACCCAAACAGATAAATATCAGTAGAATATTAGCTAAAATGTAGTAGTATGATAATACTAGTTAAGGTTATTTCACTCATATGACTGGGAACCCAAGAAGAGAAAAAAAAGCCACCCTTGTTGTCATAGCAACAGACAGTTACAAGACATGATAACCAATGACAAGACACGATAACCACGGAATTCAAAACAAAGTTCGCACAACAGATTAGCTTCATGTTGCTCAAAAGCATCAGTTACCCTAGCTTCTACTGTCCTCTGTCAAGTGTAGTGGAAAGAAAAAGTACTTTGCTAAGATATCAGGAACGGTCAGCCCCTATAGCTGCTCGTCACATGTTTGATTTTACACAAACGGTTTTGTGAGATTATGAAATGATCTAATAGAAAGTTTTTCAAGGTGAAATTGGCAGAGAAGGGGACGACTTCAGCCAAGATAATAAAATGCACACAACAATGGACAAAGCTTCATTACCAAAAAGGGTCTCGGAAAGAGTCAGATCAATTTCTTAAAGCTTGGATAAGGGCAATTCAGGCAAACATCTTTTGTCTGAGCTAACTTCGTGGAAACTGACCCGGAGAATTCATCATTGGTGAACAGGCTGGGGGTATGAATCAGAAGACAACGGTTGAATGGGAGCGCCCAGGAGGAATTAGGCCGCCATCCTCTTAAGAGAAAAAGGATGGGGTAGCAGCTTAAGAAGAGTATGAGGGTTACGTTAAGAATGAATGCTCCAGAGATCTTTTTGAAAAGTGGGGTAGGGGAGAAGGAAGGGGGGGTATGGGGTATCCAAACTGATTTGGCCATTTTTAAGGGATAGATTTTTCAGGGTATCGAAGCGAGGAGACAAAAACTAAAAGCTGTTACAATCAGCAATGTGACATCAAGACGTCAACCAATCACAAACACCCCGTGGACATTGTTATCGTTGATCTGGAAAGAAATTGCCCACTTCTTGGTGAATTCATTTTCCACCCTCAGAGAACTTTCATTCAACAGTGAAGTTGTGAAAACTAACTCATAGTAAATGGTGACAATGTCAAGTCACATGTAGTAGGTTCAAATCTTTCGGTTCCTTAACAAAGTTTTTATGTTTAATAATGTGCTATATTTATTAATACTGTATTAAATTTTTTTATTAAAATTAAAACATGATTATTAATGACATGAGGAAAAAAAATTGTGCATTTAATTAGCTGTCCATACTACAGAAGAAAAAAAAAATTCTGAATAACGTATTGATTTATTTCAGTAGTACAAGATTGAATATATTCAAGTGAATTGTCATCAAGTGCAATTTCTTTTGCACTTTTTAAAACTTTCCCGAATGGAACTGCACAAAGAAAAGAATTGAAACATAAATAGTCATATCCTTGTACAAACATGTATTTCGTACAAACCAGCAACGACACAATTCTATGAAACACATTAGTGGTTACAGACAGCTTACATGCTTCATTAAACAAGCCTAGGAGATCAACAGATGGACCTTTTAGTTGCACAGTTGTCAGAAGTGAACTCTCTATGAATAGAGGTACATAAGGTGCACTTGAAGCCCCCACTTCCCCATCTGTCCACTTGAAACAAAGTCTATTGTATGAAGACCTCTCCAGAACTAACTTCTGTCAACTCAATTCTGCAATTGGAATATACTCCACCAAAGCTCTCTTGTTACAATCATCAAACTCAATTTTAGGGGTGATTAATTTAAAATAAATGTGTTTTCCTGCCATTTAAAATTCATATATATATTGTGGATTGATTGATTGAGGTTTACGGCTGTTATTTCAGTCACATGACACAGTGCCAGTCTGATGGGTGAAGTTAACCAGACTCGATAACACTGGCAACAAACAAAACAGGACAAAAACAGGACAATCACAGGATGCAATACGACATCACAAACAGATCGGCTTCATGTTGCCCTTAAGCTCCGAGAGCACCAGGGCCACGGCAAGCTCCCTCCCAACCCTCCACCATTAAGAAAAACAGTATTGAGTGTCAATAAATGTTAGGACAATAAATAAAATATATCTGACTGATTAAAATTATACAATGGCTTTTTTTACTTTTATCAACATATAAAAAATAAATAAATAAATAGTGAAATTGATGGCAAAGATGACACATGAAGTTCGATATATTAATGGAAATCTTTATTTCTAAAAAAATTGTATTAATATAAAAAAAATGCTGGAAAAATGAAAAAGATGTATTTCCCAAACAAAACTGAGGAATGTTAAAGAAGCATGACAAGAGAGCTACACAAAGGGAGCTAAATCTAAACATAGATGATTATTAAGCAGTTTTAATATACATGTAAACATTTCTGATCATAAACCAGATTGCCTTTGAGAGGATTATATTCGACCACCCTGGTAAAGCCCTATTTTGATAGGTCTGATTAACTGTTGAAATTGCTTCGGGGGAACTCCGTGTGCCATATGCCTGGGGAATGTTCAATGTTTACACTGGGACAGATTCAATATAAGGGAGTCTGGTAAGCTTTTGTCCATGGTAATTAATAATAATGTGCCAATATCAGCTCAATTCTAAATTCCACATGTCCACATAGAAAACTATGGCTGCAATCTGTTGAGGCCTACAGCCATATGCATGAAGTGAAGTAGTGAATGACGCTGCATCTACCTGAGCTATTCTACTTAAAACTGAAATAGGTTTTATTGCAACTTGATTTATTTATAAGTGCGTCATATCACAAGCCATGTTTTTAACTATATTAAAATACCCATTCACTTATTTTCCTATTAACGGTTTCTCTTATGAAGTATATTTTGATTTGGGTGTAGCCCCCTACTTAACGTTATATGTCAGTTATATGGCAATGCATGAGCCCAATGAGCTAACATCCTCCACATCACGGGCAACATACAGAGGCAACAGAGGGCACTCCCATGATGCAATTTTCTTTCTAAATATTAAAAATATTTAAACAGACAGACTTTGTAGGCCTATTACAGTTAGCTGTAAGAGCACCGGGGTAACAGAAAGCCTCCTCCATACTGCCTGCATCACGGGCAACATACAGAGGCAACACAGGCCAATCCCATGATGCAATTTTCTTTCTAAATATTAAAAATATTTAAACAGATAGACTTTGTAGGCCTATTACAGTTAGCTGTAAGAGCACCGGGGTAACAGAAAGCCTCCTCCATACTGCCTGCATCAC
>JAQQZZ010072726.1:0-21294 GCA_030265115.1 Mopalia vespertina
TTCCAACCAATAACCCTTACTCTTTTAAACCAACATATCACCCTTTCCAACCAATAACCCTTACTCTTTTAAACCAATCCCCCTTACCCTCTAAACCAATTCTTTCCCCATTTAAACCAATCCTTTAACTTTTCAAATGAATCCTTCTTACCCTTCCAATTCCTATCCAATCCCTCTCACCCTTTCAAACCAATCCCTTTAAGTTCAATTTCACGGTTACATGTTATGATAATATGTGAGTTTTATCTTAGCATGCCTTGGAAACCTCTTTTATTGATCATTATTTCAGGGTTTTAGCTGTACTTAAATTTCCTTGTGACACAACTGCATCGAACATACTGGTAACTGAACAGAACTTGTTGCAGGACACAAGAGCCATCCATCAAATGTTTCCAAATTAAATTGCTGGGTACAAGTTATCGTCAAGAAATAACATTTAAGCAGTTAACTGGTTTTACCTTGCGTTTCTCAGCCTCTCTCTTCTTGCCTTGTGACCTTTGAGGCTGGACTGTATGGTGTTAACAGCGTCATCATAACTATCGTCTGTTACTGTACTACTGCCATCATCATAGTCTCTGTACCGATTCATCTGACGTTTACGCACTGAGTGACCTCGTAATGCTGCCTGAATCGATTCAGTTGCCTGAAATAACATCACCATTCAGTTAGTATTTTAGAAGAAAAAAATCACTATAATTTTGAGAAAACAAGTTTATTTCAAAATAGTTTACAAAAAAGGAAGATGATTTTCTCAATGAAGAAACATGCAGACTGATTTGGGGAGTGACATTCATCTATTTCAACACAGAAAATTGTACTAGCAGGGACATGTAAAACCAAAAGTATATTAACCAATAGTATGCAACTTCCCATTTAACCATATATGGAGGGCATTGTTGTCATTTTTATTCAGCTTTTCACAGCCCTCTAAAGTACTGTATATGAAGTCTGAAAAACTGCAACTAGACTGAGGAATCATGGGAAGTATGTTTATTTCAAAACAAAGCCAATCAGAGAATTTCCAGCTGACAAAGGTTATTTTTCAGTTATAGTATTTGAGTGGAACATCTGTGGGATGTTTGTAAGTAAAATATTTCATTAAAGGGGGTTTAGCTCAAGCTTGATCACCCATGGTTCACATGTCTTTTTAAATGCAGAGAAATGTGAGATCCATTGCGCAGTCAATATGAGGCGTTAAAAACTGGCTTAAAACCATAATGCCGTTCATATGGAGTACATCTAAATGGCGGTTGCTTAATAGACTTCTGGTTAAACATAGCCAAGAATTAAAGCTTACATATAACATGCACTAACAGAATTAAAGCTTACATATAACATGCACTAACATGAAAGGCTTGTTTGATTTGTGTTTACTGAAGGGTACTTCACCTACATGAACCTGTACATGTACATGACAACTTTGTATTTCTTGTGAATAGGGATACACAACATAAGCTTCTCAAAAACCCTAGTGCTGTTGATGGTAGACTTTATACATATTTTAAAAAAATGAATCCCATGGATATTAATGCATAATCTCATTTTCCTCATACATCTATTAAATCTCTCGGAGACACAATTCTCAAAAAGTTTAAATTTGAGTTGTTGTGGCCAACCTACAGCCCTGATATCTGTCAGGAACCTGTGTGACACAATGACGGGGATTCAGATGGCACTATTTACAGGGTGGCCCCCCAACACGGAAACCAAACATGTACATACATCGTTTTGATCTCTTCGGCCTTGGTATCCATGCCATTGATCCTGAATTCTACGAGCCGCTCGATTTTCTGTGAATCTCTGAACTTTCCCATCCTAACATAAAAGACAAACACCTCAACAAAATACACAAAACATACCACAAACAGGAAGTACATGTACAATATACAATGGAAACTATAAACTTATACATAGAGAAAATAAACAATCTACGCCAAATTAAGTCAAACAAAACGTTTAAAGAAAGTAATCCTGAGACAGAGACAGGTTCTAGTCTAGATGTAATGTTAAAGAAAGTAAAAATGAATCGTTTACAAAGAAAAGCATATTATCCCAAATCACTAAATCTAGACAGCAAACTGCATGCAAAATTAAAAAGTAAAAAGTTTAATATGTTCATGAATCAGTATTTAGAGGTTAATACACAAGGCAAGGTTGTTAGCATGGAGATAAAACAAATCTGAAGCAAATTAGTATCAAACCATATTAGTATCATTAGTATCAAATTACAATTCCACAAAACTGCTTTTCGGTTGAGTAAAGAAACCAACTGGACGATACAATCCTTTGAATTTATACATTTACTATTTGTGATTATTAACTTTGATGTTGCTCTGTTATCAATGGACTGTTCAAAATCTAATCCAATTTGCCGTGTCAAATTTGTTACTCATTATTTTCATTTGGCTTGTGGGATCAGCCGTTTAATAGTTAGCAATGAAATGCTGACAAGTGTTAGCATGTTTTATAGAGATTTGACAAGAACACCAACAAAAATGGATTCCAACATCAATATTTGTCTAAAATGAACCAGGATTATAATCATTTCATACTTAAGGAATAAAATGAAGAGGATAGATTACATGATTTTGAAACGCTTGGTCTTATGTAAAATATACAGTCATCAGCATACATGTACAAAAACAAAATGTATAGCTAAGGAAGTCAAACATTTCTCTATAATTATAATCCTACAGCAAGTGTGAGCATAAATTGGTTTAAGGGCTTGTGATATTTATAACAAGGCAAAGCTTTGTATAACTCATTCTGAAAACCATTAAATCTACATACACAGCTCCACAACCGAATCAGCTACTAGCTTTTAAGTTATATCAGGTCTACAAAACTAGCCTTACACAGGTCAAGCTTATTAGAAAAAATATAAATGGTAAAGTTGTGATTTGTTTGACAAGGGTTTAATGCCATACTTAAGTATATTCCACTCATATGACACAGTTTTAGTGCAACAAGTGAAGGAAACCACCCATTAAGACACTGGATAAATCAATAATTAAAAAAACAAAGGGTATCACGCTTATGCCAGAAAATTTTTGTTCTGCTGTTTTTTGATTGGGTTTAATGTCATACTCGAGGTTATTCCAGTCATACACAACAGTTCCTTCTCAAGGGCATTTAACTTATATGACGAAGGATTGTCCACTATTCATTCTGCCTTACTTAACTACAGTGAAAAACAGTGAGGAAACCTAGCCTATAACTAGAGCCATGTCATGTGACTCCCTCATATACCTGAGGTCAACAGACGAACTTAAAATTGTGAGTGGCATATCAATTTGTTTGTTTGTTTGATTGGGGTTTAATGGCATACTCAAGGGTATTTCACTTATATGACGACAGATTGTCCACTTGACACTGTCCCTTGCCTAATTCCGGTGATAACCGAGAGGAAACCTCGTAAACCCCCACATGCTAACCACTAAGCCGTGGCCATGGGTCGGTAGAACGAAGGAGGATAAGTAAGCAAACAAGCTATCCACTAAAGCACTGCCACAGGCCTGAGCACATTTTGTTTGTTTGTTTGATTGGGGTTTAACGTCGTGCTCAAGGGTATATCACTTATATGACGACGTGCCAGCGCAATGGGTGACGGAAACCACCCTCAACACCACTGGCAAAAAACAAAGACAAAACGGGACAAATACATGACAACAACAGGACGCAATACAGACACCACAGACAGATGGGCTTTCTGTTCCCCTTTACTTCCGAGAGCACCAGGGCAACATGAAGCTCCCGCCAACATCCCTCCGACAAGTGTTGAAGACATAGTGTTGCCATTACAGTTATGTTCAACGTAAGCTAAGATTGCTTTGTAAAACGAGACCCTGGTCAAAACTGAAGCTACCTATAGCCATCAGCAATTTCCCCTAGAAAAGCTCTGATAAAATATTCTATAAATTCACTCCAAAACAACATGACTATACTTTTAGAAGAATCTGTATAAATATTTATTGCATTAAGCAAAATAATGTTAGAAAAGTATCTCCCGAGACAAGCACACATATATATTATATACACTTTACTGGATGTTCATTTTATGAAACCCTGAATATTAAATAAAAGGCGGAAATATTTTGATGTCCTGTTTTTAACTAAATGTATAGTATACATGGGTGTCATAAACAAGTAGTTGCGATTATTTATTTAATGTTCACCAGAAGGAATCAGAAATGTGTTGATTAAACATTTGAAATTAGACCGCAGTAAGCTTCATATCTACAAGATTTCAGAAAACGATATGTCAGTTCACATATATGGCGAAGTGTCAGCCTAATGGGTGAAACGGGAACTGCCCTGGACGTCACTGACAAAGGAGACGACTCGATGTATATATTAAAAGGAAGCTACGGGGATCTTGATGTAGTCGTTTCTTCCCAATTATACACACATTTCAAGCAATGCAAAGTGGTCGTGTAAATGAATTGAGTACGATGCTAAACACCAACTCGCACGGACAAACGATCAGTAATAAAACAGGGCTTGCATATCTCAGAACAGAGGTTAGAACAGGCTGATTTAATTTAATTTAAGGTGTATTCTCATGGTGCAATTTGTTGTCACGATTTTGGGTGAGATTCCCCTTATTTGTGAGGTTTTGATTGCTCGACTATATCGTACTTGTTTCTCCACCAATGAAAATGTCGCAAATGAGGGGAATCCCTTTAAGTCCTAACTACAAATCGTACCGTGAAAATGCTCCGTTAAGAAAGTCTTTGGCTCTATATGATTTACAGGTGGCTTTGCGGCAGCTGTGAAAGAAGTGTCCGTCATGTAACCTGACACCAAAATTGACGTCACATCTTACAGGAATGACTTACCCACCAACGACAAAATCATGAACTCCACCTTGGCAAAAAAACTAATAGGAAAATAAACAGGATTGCAATGATTTGCTGATTCATAAAGACACCTACACGAACATGGAAGCAATCCAATGCATTTTTGGCGCTAAAAGCCGATAAAAAGCGTATATAAGTAGGTAAATATGTGAGTGTTTTTTTGGGAGAAACAACAAAGAGTCAAACAATGAGTGATCCTGCATATGTTATAAAGTGTCAGAATTTAATGTTTATAAGACTGTAGACATGTCGTCTCTTTTTGCAGAATTTTCTGGGTTTTTTCTTCTTCTAGGTTTCTCTCTAAGCCTAAATGATTTTTTCCGCTGACGCCACCACTGTAAAGCTCTTCTTGCCCACGCATATTAACAAAATCTTGTTGGTTGTTTCCACAGCTTTGTTCGTTTTCTGCTTCACAAATAAAAACAGCTGGTTTCAATTTGGTGGTAACTGCTTCCATACCATGAGCGGGCTACTTTTACAATCAAGAACATACCCGCGAGTGTTTTGAGAGCCTTTCAGCGCTAAAAGTAGAGCCTGTGTGCAAAAGTGTCCGCGTAACAAAGGGACTATCCATGGAAACGCACGATACAACAACGCTTGATATCCAGTATAGCCAGATCCGTGGTCCCAACAAAATCCTAAAGAATTCTTGCCATGCACTTTTTGTTAAGTTAACTAGATGTCGGTCTGTGACAACCTAATCGACCAAACGTTGTGGGATTATCGTTATTGTGAAATCATCACTACGCTCGACAGTTACACATATATAAATATGCACCAAACTCGTACATTTTGTTCGCCGGAAGCATATTTACCGGGGCATGCGCACTATCCACACACTTAAATAACCAAAGCGAATTTCATATCGCTTTCATACGCAAATGTAGGAGTGCAGTAAATTCTGAACCCACAACAGATGGCAATTTTGAATTCTCTACACAACGCGGTCAATGTTTTTAATTGATTTGAGGAAAAACGGCATGTTATAATGGCGATGGTCGTTCGACGGCCAAAATGAGGTGCACAGTACAATCAAAGACTTCCATACTGTGAAAGCCAGAATAGTTATAACGACTTTTCCCTTAAAACATTTGGACGAAAACTACTCACTTACTCGAATTTATTTGGTCACAAAGGATTAAAGCACAAGTACAAATGGGTCTCGTCAACCGATTCTGACGAAAGTCCTCAACATGCAAAGGTAATCTAATATTCCTAAAGCGATATGAAAGGCAGAATGTGTTTGCTTGAAGCAAACTTCACTTTACTAGAGTGCAAAATGATTTATAAGAACATATCTTAATAAACTAGATTCCCAACAGAATGATGTTAAAAGAAATGATAAATGTGGCCAAGGAAACAACCCTTGAACTCATTCGTGTGATAGGGGCTTTTTAAGGTGCATTTGTTATTTATACGAATGGTATACCGGAGGGCAAAATGATATATAAAAATATATCCTAATAAACTAGAATCCCAGATATTGAATGAAATGATAGATGTGACCAAGGAGAGAACCGCTGAACTCACTTGTGTGAAAGAGGCTTTTTAAGGTGCATTTGTTATGTGTACGAACGGTAGAGACGAAACTGGGGAGTCGAATCAAGGGAACCATATTTACATGTTACGATTGCTTTTGAGGTTTGTGAAGAGACCTAGAGGCTTTTGTGGGATTAAGGGATCTCCCCCCTGCCTACACCTGATAGCGACAACATGAGAGAGAGAAAACCAAAATTACCAGCAGCGGACTACCATTAATCTCTCAATAATTAACACTGTTAAACTGGTCATCAGGAGGCTGGAAGCAGTCAAGACGTATAACGATATAAATCCGTGTGACGGCTGAGCGTTAAATATTTCACCGTGTCTTGAGTTTCGTCACGCTACTACTCGTTCACTATTCATGGTTTATTTTCACAGAAATATAGTTTGTACATGTGTATTGCAAGAACGTAATAAAACAGAATGGTTATCTCAGGCAGGGTCCATGCAATGCTAAAACCATTAAATACCAGTTCTCTTCCAAAATAAAATTTGAATTTTCGTTGAACGGCACATGTAATATGCACAAACGTTTTCTTTTTAGTATACATAAATGTGTTATGGATGCAAATTGGTTAGATATGAATGTGAAAAAATAACCAGTTTTTCAAAAATTGTGGAGTTCTGGAGAAGTGATTTGTTTCCAGTGATTTCTATGACAGTAGATAAGAGAGTATGGAGTACCGATGTAACTTACACAAATGTATAAATGCAGCTGTGTAGTGAAAAAAAATATTCACATCTTGAACAGTTCAGCCTACTAGAAAAACCAGTCTGTATGTATTGTATGACAATGCTTAAATAACTTATATTGTTATTATCATATCTGTATTTTTGTGGTGTGATGAGCATAGAGACCCAATGTATGGTTCTAAACATCTTGTGGCGGAAAAAAAGCTGCTCTAAATTTTCATGACAAAAGAAAGGAGTTTAAAGTAAAATGTGAACACCTCCTTTTTGGCGAGTATAACAGTAGGAAACACGGGGAACTGAGCCGCAAAGATACATATTTATAGTTCGAACTCAAGAGCGATTTTGCACTTGAGGGAAATTGTTTGCTTGAAACATGATAAACTATAAGATAATGTAGTGCTCTTAAGAAAAAAAATATTGCAAATTTTATGACTTCCAAGCCCAAACTTAAATTAAATAAAATATGAGTCTATAGATTAACAGCAGATATGGACATATACAACAACAACAACATGTATCGACAATGAAGCATTACATACCTGATTCGTCGTCGGAGTCCCAAATGCTATCATTAGAACTGATGCTAAACAACTCGGCGTTTCCTATTGCGTGATTATTATAAAGTTTAATTCTGGTGGCCCAGCTAAGATCGGGGTCTTTCACTGTATTCTTGAGGCGCCTCCTCGCATTTGCGAACCAATTAGAAACTTGTGTTAAAGTCATTTTGGATAGCCTAGCTAGGGCCATTTTCTCTGTTTTAGTTGGATAAGGATTTTGTCGGTTCCTAAACAGCCATTGTTTCAACGGTCTAGCCATATCTTGTAATGTTTGCCTTTTTAGTCGAACCTTTTCTTGGACCAATCTTCTGAAAGACAAAAACAGAAAAACGAAACATTACAATTTTGACGGGATTTTCATGGGTGTACATTGTGTACAGATTGAAACAGTTGGTAGTGGAAACACAACTAAGAATTTTAGGTAATAATATATCAATTTAGAACATGTTATATTACAACAGATATCGGAGTTTTTTAACAGCTTTGATTGAAGCAGACAAAGGAAAGGTTGCATTTTATACCTGTCCTATTTAACAGAACAATTCTGATCCATTGATACAGTTTTACGCTTGATAAAGAGAAACCGTAATACCTACAAACTGTTTCGACATATTGTTGCATCAGAAACTAAATGGCGAGTTAAGCACAGAGTAAAAGAACTGAGTAATATGAGTGACAGATGCGAAATGAAATATTTTATATCAACACAGAATTTAATGCAGATTTCTCTAATTGGGTACAATTCAAACATGTTTAAAAAAAAAAACACAGTAAAAAATCATTGACGTCAAGACAAATTGGATCATCATGATTTAATTGGTTATACGATAGAATTGGAACAACTGACGATTCAAGGTAGTGCAAACGCACTAACGCGAGTAACCTATTTAACCGACAAAAGGAATGTACATTTTTTCGACATCTTTATCGATTCGTGTTTTTCTAGGGCATACTATTGAGCATGAGCTGTGCAAAATGCACGATTTGTTTTGTTGTATTGTGGTTTTTCAAGCAATTAATCCTTTACTGTAAGTTAGTTTCAAGTGTGAATTTCTTCCACCGGTAGGCTGGGGAGTCGACACAACAGTGAGATAACCTGAATAACGAAGCATGCAAATACTCCAACAACAGCCAGGCAGATAAACAAACAATCAAATCGAACCGGGTTAAACTACCTATAACTTACGGATTAAAAAAATAAATTCAAGTATTGCATTTGTTGTGTAAAGCACTTATCCCCACTTGAAATGACGGCTGTCTGAAAAGTTCAGCGATAAATACATACGCTGAGAGTAATCGCAAAGGATCTCATTTTTTTTTATAAACTCAAGTACCTGTCAAGTCGGGTGTGGTAAAAATAGGATCGAATGATAGTAACCTGATGCGACGCGGACTTTAGAAAAGTGGACTATAATGAAACCGGCAAATTTTTATGTTGGCTGATTTCCGATCGTTTGCACATGGGACGCATTACTTCACACAATTATACCACGACCCTTGATCAATCATTAGAAGAGCTGGGTAAAATTTCCTATTATAAACTTGTCATAAACACACTTCGACAAAAAATTTTACACTTGAAATATTCTTTGTGACATTAAAATTCTATTCAGTATTTACGAAATATATTGATGATTGACGTTAAGAGATTAAAGTTCAAGAATTGTAAGCTCAACATCTTCAACTTTGACGCTAATTCTTGACTTTGCAACTCATTTTCAAGAGTAACGCAAGGTAAGCATAATTGAGCGATCATTCGACCAATGAACTGATAAATTCATTGGGTAAAGATCAAGTTAAACAGTGACTCCACACTTATGAAGATAGCAATGTAATATTCCAGCACAATGAAGCATCCGTTGTGTAAAATACCATTTCAATAGTTTAATTTACACAACATTTCCAATGATGGATATGGGACGCGAACCAGCCAAAACGATCCCTTTTAACGTTTCTTCTTTAACAACAGTCATGTTATTCCTCCATTTTTACCAAACTCGTCCCATTTTTCACAGCAAATTCCTTATATCAGTGAAATAGCGCTGAGTACAACGTGCAATAATCTGTTTGTTTGATTAGGGTTTTTATCCGGTACTATTTGAATCGCATGAGGGTGTGACGGTGTGAAGGAAACCACTCTCGAAGCCACTGGCAATGAACGAAGACAATACAAAATATACACATATTCAAAATATATCATTTCACCTAATGCACACAAATGGCCACTATTCCATAACAATGTACACCGTAGACGAGCCTGTTTATTGGAGATAAATACTTCATGCGCACAGGCTGTCTTGTGTGCACAGGTGAGCAAATTAATAGCACAGCTTTGTCAATAGCCACATATACGTCGAACGTCTTTAAATAGCTATCAACCTTTTTACATGTAGCAAATGTTAGCCATTTATATCAGTTTCTTTAGCAACTCTAGCAAAAAACAAAAACAATTTGATCCATTTTCTACGTAGTTTAGTCAATGATCACATTTTGGGCACACTATATGTATAATTTATTTATATAGCAAAATGTAGCCTTAAATCCCAGTTACTGTCATATATCGAGAAAAAATAAGGCCTTGACACAGTTTTCTAAGTAGATTATTCATTGCACACATTTAAAAACCGCTATATGTATAACAATTAGACCCATTTTCTACGTAGCTTATTCAATGGTCACATTTAGGGCACACTATATGTATAACTTAGCTCAATAGCAAAATGTAGCCTTAAATCCAAGTTACTGTCATATACTCAGAAAAAAACTAAAATTTGATCTAGTTTTCTACGCAGAAAGAAATTTATACTTCCAGAAAAAATAGCCCATTGATACGTAGATTATTCATTGACCACATTTAGCACACAGAAGCTTATTTAATAGCAAAATATAGCCATAAATGCCAGTTACTGTCATGAGTAAAAAAAACCATTGATACAGTTATTTATGTAGATTATTTATTGACTTACGTTTAGGACACGACCTATGTTTAAATTTGTTAAAAGGCAACATTGAACATATAGCAAACTGTGCCAAAGGCTTCGTATGGTATCGCAGCGTTTGCACTTTTGAGACGTTATTTTTGTTATGAAGTGGCAATTGAAAAGGCAAACATCGACCTCTAATAGCCTTTATAAACGGCATTTCAAAGATAAAGTTAATACAGCAATCCTTTTTAGAGAGTTTATCTAGCTTGTTATTGAACTCGGGCTCCTTTAACCTACTCGGTGTGTTCAGCTCAAAGCTTAACATGAAAAAGGAAAAATCAATTCTTTTCTTCGCATTATAGCAGAATTCCATTTAAATTGAGATAGTGTAGCTTATAGGGAAGTTGCTAGACAGGGCGCTTTCTCCAGTCTGTGAGTAGTGAGTAGAGTAGAAATATGGTTTTAACCTTTCTGTAAAATGATCTAACTAAATATTAGATTTAATGGTGTTACGGAAGGCAGGCCTTGGTTCAAACCCCTTCAGGCGCCAAGTGTTATACTAAACCTTTCTAAACGTAATAGTATATGTGCTATGTTTGTGACATTACTTAACAACCGACAAATTGACGCCAAGAAGTCTTTTGCTGCGTACATAGAAACCAGTTTATCATGAAAGACTTACATAATATCAAACATGGGGTAGGTCTACCCTAAATAGTCGGCACAAAGAAAAGTAATTATACAGATTGCAATCTACACTGGAAATAATTACAGAGCAAAAAAGCGGAAACTTTTGCTGCTGGAGTCAACAGGATATTTATAATGTTGTGTAATTAATAAAAGGTCAAGGTCAGGCACAGTCAAGGACAAGCAAGGTGTTATAAAGATCTACACAGGTATTTGCCGTTTCGTTAAGATAAGACATTACAAATAAACTACCAGGGAGTAAAATCAATATCAATCAGAAATAGATTTTAAATAGCTTTGATAAAAGAGGTATCTGCAATTGACCTTGAGTATTGTAAAATGATGGGTACACAAAAATTAAAAAAAAAAAAAAAAATAAATAAATAATTAAATAAATAAATAAATACATAAAATAAATTAAAAAAAAAAAAAATACCTGAATTAATGAATAAAAAAAACAATAAATTAAAAAAAAACAACAACCTGAATTAATGAATAAAATAAAATTGTTTTTTTGTAAATTAAAAAAAAAAACTGTGGGAAATAAACAAATAAATTTTATAAAAAAAAATACAAATTGTCTTCAACAAAATGTTGTCCGCGAGAGCTGTCTGCGAGACAATGGCATTTTAGTCTCCGTGGCTTATATTAAGACTGCGGAAGGGTTAAGGAAATAAAGAGTAAATAATCCTTGTGCATGCCGCACACAATTATTATTTGATCGAAGTAAAATCTAGGTCAAATGGGGTCATTTTATTTAGGGAATCACGCGGTGCCGGCCTTCTGTGCCACCCAAATTAGCTCAATAACCAAGAGAGACTCAAGTTGAGCGATAAGCCGTTAATTACCACAAATTGACTACAGTAAGAAGTAGCGTGTCTGACATTCTTTACTGACGCGCCCCTTCAAAAGACGTAGTGAAGAATGGCGTGTCTTACTGAGCAAAGAGAATTGAGGTTACGGGCCGTGGTCATGGCCAGAAGTAGAATTTCAGTATTTGCACCGTCGAGCCCAAGCAATAGGAAACTAGAAGAACTAATAGTTACATAGTACAGGCGTGGTCTAATTTAATGGTCCCCCTTTATCGGGTGTTTACGCTGTTCAGAGATAATTTGATACCAATGGCGTGAGCAATGGAAATAAATCAACAAGCTGAGCATTTGTGTTGTTTTAACATATGTCGTTAGATAATGGTAGCAGTGATTCTAATTGGTGAGATTAAAGATTCCATGGTACTCTATCCAAGCACAAAGTAGGACAGGCATTTAATGAGTATGTAGAAGCCCTATCCGGGAATAATTGGTCAAAACGAAGTAGTCAATCTGAATGCGGTTAGAAAAACACAAATTCGCTATGCAGGAATGCTCTAATACCATAGCGTATCTCGACAACAGCTATTTTAAGATTCCCCTAACAAACTCAACTAATAGCTCCAGCAAAAAAATAAAGTCTATTTTTTTCTCTGCTGTTGGGGAAAACACATTAATAGAGCAATCACAGTAAACCAGCAATGGCAACAAGAGTCGATAAGAGAGCGGAGAAGTTAACAGCAATTCCAAATCTGTCCAAACATTTCAAATAGAATCAACAGACTGTCCGCGGATTGTGATAACGGTCAAGAGCCAGAGGGATGTTATCAGATAGCTTTTTTAACCACTCGCTAAATTAGTGTTTACTTAGACAAAGTCTGACACCAACCAAGTCTGTTTTGGACAGCGCGTATTAAGAAAATAATTTGAGTAAATTTTTTTAAACTGGGTTATACATAGTTTAGTTCAGAAGTCCTCGAAGGTACTGCGCACATTTGCCTCGGACGTGATACATTATGGCATGTCTTTTTCTCAAATCAAGGGATACACATAGTCCGCGTTGCGAAAAGATTTAAAAGTTTCACCTGTTTTGGGCTCACAACATACCCCTAAACTATAAACTAAATTTGCGTTTTCTAAAACCATTTGGAACTTGCTAGGTTTATTTACGTTAGCGCATAGCGTGCAAACGCTGGTAAACAGGCTTCCGCCAAGAAAATATACATTTTTGTGCATATTCATACATCTATTCACGTTCGAGCGTAATGATGATACAAAAGTAACGAGAATCTATCCAGGTTTAGCCGATTGTACTCGGATAACTCCGATCATGGGGGTAAATCAGACTGAATAACAACTAGGATTCAGAAGTCCGGGGCAATAAGACGCAACAGGACAATCACAATACGTTTACCAGTGACAGAGTGACAACAGCTCGACTTCGTGTTGCCCCTCAACTATTTCGGATAGGAGAATCCAATTTGATTGGCGACAACCAATCAGGACATCAAACAAACTTTTCACGTGTATTAATCGGAAAGAAAAAAGGTCAAAGTGGTGGCTCTTTCGGTAACACTGGGATTCAAAGTTATTGGCAGACATGGTTGCTCGAAAAGCAAATACCTCAATAAAAAGCAACTACCTCTAATAGCTGTTATTTTGAAACACGGTCTGTTTTTTAACTCCTTTATGTTTATAAAATAATAAGGGCGTTTTTTTTACACCACCCCAGTTAGCAGTGTCTTTATTGATACGCTACTTGTATTTATTATTGAAAGTAGAGCATCCTTTGTTTAATATGTATCTCACATAAATATAGAATATTTTAAATGTGATATATAAAACAGTCGGAGACAGAGTGATGCCAATCTGAGTGTTTTAACCGGATACTTAAATACTACGCCTAAATTTAAAAGGACGTACGTCTATAGACCAGTATACTTGATGGATCCCGGTGGAGGCAAAAATTTGTCTTTCTGTACAAATAAAATATATTAAATGGGCAAGTCTATTTGTTTGAGTGGGACCTGACGTTGTACTTGAGGTTATTTCACTCATATGACGGTGTGCCAACCAATCCACTTCTTTGTGAATTAAATATTGTTTAAATCAAAGGCTGAAGGAAAGAAAACCACCCAAGAGGTGAACGGAAACAAATAAAGACGCGACAGGACAATAACAAGACGCAAAATTAAACATCCCACGTGTCGTAAAGATAACGCTGTATAAGTTGACTGTATAAGTTCTGCTGGTGTTGTTTGAAGAAGAAATTGTATCGAGAGTGTATTTCTCAGGCAGTCTAAAAATCATTTGTTATCATCAGACAACGTCGTATTGATAAGGCAAATAAATAAGTTAGCTATAAACGTTGACCTGTTAAAACATGCGTAGGGGTTGGGAGGGGTTCCAGTTGCCCTGGAGCTCTCAGGGCTAAGGGGCAACCTGAAGTCGTTTTGCTTGTGATGTATTTATATTACGTCCTGTGATTGCCCGGTGTTTGTTCTGTCTCTGTGTTTGTTGCTAAGGGCGTCGAGGGTGGAGTTATTTAACCACTGGGCTTTCACGCAGTGATGTGAGTGACATAACATTAAACACGGCGTTAAACATAAGTCATACAAACAAACATATACAAAATGCTAAATATGTAAATATGCAATGATAAAAACAAATGCTGAAATGTGGAAGCAAAGAAGCACTGTGTAACAGTGTGTCTGAGCTGCCTATAAGTGCAACTAAAAATAAATTTCTATACAAAATTGCAACATAAATAAATAATTACAGAAATATTCAATTGGCGCCAACCTTTAGATAAGAACGTTTAATGAACTTCAACCAAGTGAACTAAAGTTTGATTAAAATTTAAATATAAATAATTATAAATAGAAGAATTGAGTAACAGCCGTCCTTGAGGAGGAGGTTGAACCGATCTATAATCGCCTGATCAAAGTCCACAATCCAAGCCAACAGTGACGTCAATCATTTCGCCTATAGCAAATAAACAGAACGATTTACATTTTTTTCTGTTCACACTCAGGTTACGAGAAATTAGCAGAGCATATACACTGGGAAACCGGTGGCGATTCCCTGCTGTTTTAATGGCTAGGATACGTGACAGAAAACCCGTCCTGCACCTCTTTTATTTCGCACCGTACGTGGCATATTATGTAATCTGGAAGCACCAAGACAGCAAAGTTGAGTGAAAAGACAACGCGGGCTGGAAGGTATGCGCGTGACACAGTTCTCTCCAGCGCGAGCTGACCCAGAAATTCCAACTTCAAGAGGAACACGCGTCTGAACAAGAGTCCATTAATTAATTGGCATTTGTTTATAAACACAGTCCCCTCCAGGATGTAAATGTTCACAAAGGAAACAAATAACATCTATCTAGAACGTGTGTTTCCCCTCGATTTATAGCTTCAGCTTTACAGGGAATTGCGAAGAGGCTTGGACAAGCAAAAGCCAAACTATGGCGTTTCACTTTCAGTGTTAAGAAGCCAGACTTTCTGCAGTAATCACTATCAGTAAAAGTAGACCTACTGGATAAAAACGAAAACATTGCTTTGAAATCTTGTCTGTTTGGTAATAATAATAAAAAAATGAGACCCAGAATTGTGAAATGACGTTGAAATATGTCACCTAAATACCCACAGAAGTAGCGGAGTATTTATTAACAATGCTTCCCGCGCAAAACTGTCAAAAAGATAGGTTCCAACTGGGTTACTGTGTTACTGGGATATAACGAAAAAAAAATATTTAACAGGTCATGGTGAAGTCAACCGCGGGAAAATACCGCATGTGATAAGTTTAAACAGTACTTTAAATTGTCCTACATACTAACCTGTGCGATTAAACACCTGCTCAAAAAGGAGTGCAGGTAAACTAAAAAGAGACACCCATATTCAACGGACTCGTAAAAATTGGGTCGATTGATTCGAAAGCTCTCCTAGTTATCGTTCGGCTGAGTGTATCCCGGTTTATCGATCGATTTATGGGCTATCAAGCAGATTACATGTTTAAGGCGTTCATTGATTGATGAATTGATTTATCGTTGTGTAACAGTCAGTTAAATTCATTGATTTATCTGCGCCCATCAATCAAAATATTAAGCATTAGAGAATATGTAGTCTGGCGCGCCACCGCAGTGCTACCTCCATTAGACGGCTCATCGAGCAATCATCCACCCTTAATACAACATGTCGACATAATCTATGCTATAATTGAGTTAATCCGATAGCAGAGACAAAATCCATCGTTCAACCCGAGGCACTAGAGGTCACGTGACCTGATCAACTGACACTCGACCTCTGTCGATTGTATCTTATCTTGTACCATATCGACCGATTGGTTTATCCTATATCAATCAACAGGTTGGATTTCTTAAGTAGGACAAAATAGTTTGCAATTGATGAGTATATATTTTTCTGAATCACGAATTGTGGATTATCATCAAGGACGCGTGGATTGACTAAAGGCGTTTAATGGGGTTAAACATTGGCCCCGAAATTCAATATTAAAAAGAAAATTAATTTTAACTGATACATATTCAGTTTGTCTTTTGACAACAACCATGGAACATTTTACAGAAATTTTATTACAATCAGAATAAATTATTTACTTAAAATGGAAACAAGTCAGGCATAAATAACATACCTTACGTATTTTAATATGTGGCATGACAGGGGCTACACTTCACATCTTGTGTGTGCTAGTGTCAATTATTGTTGGGATACACTGCCGTCATATAAGTGAAATACCGGTAAGCACGGCGTAAAACACCAATTAATCAATCAATCAATCAGTATGTTACACGTTTAATAATGATTGATTATCCCGATCCCCCAGAAGTGGCACAGATATTATTATACTATCTCAATATATATAAATACATTCACATTTATACCACTCTCCTACAGACACTCTATGGTCGAGAGAAGCCCGCGATCGTGGCTTAGTGGTAGCGTGTGCGCTTACTAATCCTGCTCCAATTTACCGTTCACAGGATCGAGTCCGTCGGTGGACCATCAGGTATATGAGTGAGTCACACGATGTGGATCCGGCAATCGCGTGGGTGGTTTTTGCAAGGTTTTCTCTCGGTTTTCCACCGTGATGGGACAGGGAACAGTGTGAAGTGGACAGTCCGTCATCATAAAGGGGGAATACCCTGGAGTACGACGTTAAAACCCAAACAAACAAACTATGGCAGAGAAATAAAAGACGAAAGAAAGGACCAGCACATTTATCACATATCTTATAGACAGTGTAAATTGTTATGACTTGACGTAAAGGGCTCGGTTGCTGGCAGCGCTAATAAATTTAATCCGCTTTTAGATGACGTTACGCCATGTTGTAGGTCTATCTCTAATCCGGTATTAACAGTTTAAACTGATGTTAGCGGCTAATCGTCTTTCGAGCGACTGGCCCCAGATGACAAAAGGTTACCCCCAACAACTCGAGATTAAGATCTATTCGGAAGCTTGTCTAAGAGATGAGATCTAGAACAGGATTCGCCTGATTTACGAAATCGATATCCCCTTCCCAGTGTGATTAGTATCTTGATATATCTTTATATCAAACAATAAATCACATTTCTAGATTACAAAGACAGTGCCTTGTTGTCTTTGTGCCAGCGCTTCCTGTTGAGAAGATTGAATGATTGATTGATTGATTGCTTCAAAGATTGCTTCATTGGTTTTTTACGCCGTGCTTAAGGGTATTTCACTTATATGACGGCGGTGTAGGCCTATTTAAAAAATAATTGACACTAGCATAACCATAAAATGAGAAGTGTTCTGATACTGTTGGAAAATTAATCTTCCCCAAATGCCAAGTTTAAACAGCGATGCTGTTGTCTCAATAGCTGTATATATTTTGAATAGCTATATATATATATTTCGATATATATATATAACTATTGAAGGCAAGCAAAATTTTCTCTCTTAATTTATTCAAATATATATATAAATATTCAAAAACATTAAATGTAGCTGTAGCTCAGTTGGTAGAGAGCTGGCCTCGTTAGCCAGAGACCCGTTCTCGGACAATTTTTTGTATACCTTTGAAAAAAAAACAAAAACAAAAACAACATCAACTAATGCTGTTTAGTTTTGACACTAAACAGGCTATTTTGCACTGCACCAATATATATATATATATATATTTTCCACTGTAGCTCAGTTGGTAGAGAACTGGCCTTGTTAGTCAGAGACCCGTGTCGGACAATTTTTTGTATACCTTTGAAAAAACAAAAACAAAAACAAAAACAACATCAACTAATGCTGTTTAGTGTTGACACTGAACATGCTATTCTGCATTTGGTGCAGCTGAACTGAAATGCGCATGTGTCACTGTAACTTCTCAAGTGTCAAATACTAACCCACACTTGTCAGTTAGAAATCAGGTCAAGATTGTAATATACGATTTGTACTAAAATAATCATCCGCGTATTATCTGACAGCTTATCTGCGGTATCTGTTGATACATATTTAACACATCGGGCTCAATCTTTTCGCAGGTGATTATCCTCTACTTTTTGCCTTCTACTGTAACGCCTCGACATACTGCTATAAGCCCTAAAGCGTCACAGATGTTGGGTGTAAAGAATCTTGCTTAAAAAAATAGCAATATTGATCCAAAAGATTTGTTCGTTGGATTGGGATTTAACGCCGTATACATTTAAGATTGATTTGTTGACGAGAGGCGGTGTCAACACAATGGGCGAAGGGAACAACCACCGTCACCACTGGCAACAAACAAATACAAGACAGCACAGGACAATCACAGAACGTAATACAAAGAAAGACACCACACCCTGCTCGGCTTAAAGAAAAAACACAACACTTTTTTTTTAATCCAAAATTTTATAATATTTAGGAGAAGATTGCGATTTTGAAAATCAGAGAGCTTAAGATAAATAAACAAGACTGGCGCGTGGAGATAGATGCTTAGGATATGTAAGCAAAACTCTACCACACACGTGCTGAAAAGAGAGGTGTAGAGCGGTCTATTTTCCTCCGCTAAACCATTAACATCGAGCTGTAAATTTTCAATGTGTTAGAAATGATTGGTTGATTGTTGTTAAACCACTCAGCAGAACTGGGGAGAACAGAGCCTAGGCACTGACAGATCTGGCTGATTTAAAATATGACGCATAAAGAAATAAATAAATAAACTCGGAAGTCCTCGAATGTGCTGCTTGCGTCATCTCGGACGCCAAACGATAATCGCCATACTGACAGGCATTTGCTCAAGTCGACTGATAAGGATATTTCCAGTTGTGTAGAGACTTCACATTTGTTCAAATCTGTTTTGGGTGTATTGCTTATTTTGAAGCCATATGAAATTCGTTAGGTTTATTCAAGTTTGGGAGAAACTGTTCATATACGCTGGTAATTAGACTTCCGGCGAGCAAAATGTACGAGTGTTTTCTCCCTTCTTCGTCAATGGCCATTACCTGCTGAAATTAATCCACTTTTCCTATGATTATGCGTGTTTGTATGGTTTGTACGTTTTACTTGAAATTATTTCTAGTCAGTCGGTAATATAACATTTCACCGCGCAGAAATAAAGCATTTCACAAAAACTATACAAAAAAGAGCCAACTCGTACATAAAGTTGAAACTAAGCAGTATACATTAGCTCAAACATTAAAAAAAAAACAACATTTTTTTTTGCAGCAATTGCTTTTAATGCAGCGTCAAATGAGACAGCCTTTGAATGTAATTAAACCTGCACATACTGTAGAACTTGGCCATATAGAAATGTTTAGATCCGTCGATAGGCCTATATATATTTTGAATAAATGAAGAGAGAAAATTTGCTTGCCTTCACCGGGATTCGAACCCGGGACCTTTGGGTTACAGGCCCAACACTCTACCGACTGAGAGACAAAGGCTCACGACAGAGCGAGTCCCGAATTCTTACCCAGTGAAGACGGCGATTTTCTCTCTTCATAAAGCACGGACACAGGTATAAATATACATATTTTTTTACAAGGGTGTCTGTCTTACATTATAAAAACGAGCCATAGCGACGAGCGATAGAATGTTCTTTTATCCTCGGACGTCCTATGGATGTCCGAGGATTATGTTTATGAACCGGAGTATGTTTACCCTCCAAACAACTGAGGTCGAAAGTCCATGCAGACCACCGCTTTCTATTTTCGCGCGGTTCTTCTGGACGCCACGTGACTTGCACGCGTGGAGATTTCGAACGTAACTTTGGCAATATATCTTTACAAGTATCACTTCGTCTGGAACTGGACGAAAATGCTTCATATATATATATAGCATGTATCAGATCGATTATTGTGGTCAAGCATTTATTAACACGGTTTTCAGTCGTCACATTTGATTAGAACTGTTGCCGTCTTTCCTCCATGATATAGGGTATAGTCGGCTTGGTCATAAACCAGGACCATATGAAAATTTACAACTGTGTAAATTCAGGTGGACTATGTTAAGACGTCTCTATGTGTCTACTATATTCCGATTTCTTCTCCATTACCCGCTGTTTTGATCAGTAATGAATACAACCACCTATGTTCAAGCCCTCTTAACCCCAAGCAAAACCCCAATAATTCTTTAAGGAATTCGTACGGTTCTTATATACGGTCTCCACAAATGAGTGTTACGAAACGTGAAATGACACACAATGTAAGTTTGTTCATGTCAGAAATTAATTGTGTAATAATGATCGATGAGGATAATAAAACACCTTAGGCATAAAAGCTGGGCTGATTATTAGATTTCAATCTGTCGTTTCGCACAAGGTCACGGCTGATGGAACAATACCGAAACAAATACGTTCTACTATCGGGCACGATACTCTTGTATAAGACCAGATGTGTGTGTTGTATGTGAACGGTTTATTGCACTATAGCCTTCGTTTGTTATCCAATTGAAGTCGTTATTTTACATTTCAATCAGTCATTTCGCACAAGGTCAGGGCTGAACGAACAATGCCGAAACAAATATATGCATCTACCGCGCAAGATACTGTTATATAAAACCAAATGATGGTTTTGTATGTGAACGTTTTATTGCAATATAACATTTGTTTGTTGTACCATTCAAGCAGCTTTGTCACATTCTATCCAGTCCCACAATGCTTTAGCGGGCAGTGCCTCTTATACAAACAATATCTCCCGCGATGCCATTAATATACCCTGTAGTGTTTTAACACATATTACCACCCACACTGGTCTATATATAGGCTGTTCACATAA
>JAQQZZ010072737.1:0-21290 GCA_030265115.1 Mopalia vespertina
GTTTATAACTTTTCAAACATCTTTTGTTTTGTCCCATTTTCTGTGATGCACAGTTACTTTTTTCCATTAGTATACAACGGAAGAAGGCAAGATTTGCCTACCAGACTCTATTCAGAACAGCCGATTTATGACAGTTTTTTTCCGTTCGAAAACACCTGATTTGTCATGTTTTTTCGACAAAACGGACCCATGCTGTAGTCTTTAAGGGAGATAATGGCTGACCTATATTTATGCTAGTCTGATAGAGGGCAGCGACTGCTTGGGCTGTAAATCGTCTAAATTAGAAGGTTTGCTCAGAGTTAAATGTATTCTTTTTCAAAAAGAACGTTAAAAACATTAACAATCAAAAGCCAACAAAAGCCAACAGAAGCCGTCAGTCATTTCGATCGTCAGTATACATATAAGAGGAGTATCGTTATTTTGGCATGACACTTTCTCAGTTTGAACAGATTCTAGTTCAGACAATTTCGCGTCCGTGAATCGAACCCACGACCTAACCCATGACCGTCAGAGTTAGACAACGAATCGCCAGCAGTAGCCTAAATGCCGGCCATCACGTAGACCACTAGTAAAGCCACCCCTCTACTTCTAAAGATATCTAAATGATGACGTATAGGCCTAATGATATTATTAACTGATATTAAGCAATTTGTACAAGGTGGTAATGCTGTGTCAATAGAAATATAATGGCCGAGGCGGTCAATGTTAAGCTTTGATTTTTAGTATTTGTTTCCCCGAAAATTAAAAACAGAATTTACGGAAAAATCAAAAGGATTTACAATTTTCCAAGCCGTTGACAGATATTAAAGGAGTGGGACACGAACGACAACTCTTGTAAAGATTGACATGTAATACACTCACGTTCGGTCACAAGGTCAAAGTCCTAGGTTACAAACGTATCACGTATCACCATTTTAAAAAAAGTTCGGCAGAAAATAATCCTTGCCTTTCTTTCGTATTTTTTGTTAAAACTGATTTTATATTTTTAGTAAAGATTTTACATTAGGCGGGGAGTATTTTATATTTAGCTGTGAGAAATAATTTTATATTAGGCGTACTGATTTTATATTTGGCGTTAATGGCCTTTTTTATTATACGTCAAACTTTTTATATTAACCGTCATACTACACGTCATTATTTTTATATAACACGTCGATTTGATATTACAGGTCGATTTGATATTAGCCGGTTGTACAACAACAATCTCTTTCATTCCTGTGTTATAAATCACCAGAAACTATTTTCAAATTTGAACGGAGATTTATTTAGAAAACTTTGGGAAAAGTTTCAGGCTTTTTGTTTTTACCGACACAGGCGACCCACAGCTTCGCTAAGCGGATTATCTTTAAATTCCTACACAGGTTATTCTTAGCCTTATTAGTAAATCAAGGATATTGTAATACAACCCCATCCCTTATATTTTATTAAGCAAATATATATAATTTGAATAAATGAAGAGAGAAAAATGTATTCAATGGAAATATATTTCAATTTAGATAATTTTAATATACAGATTGTTTTTCAATTTTCAACAGTTGAAAATTATTCATCAACCTTTTCAAGATTCTGCGTTGGCAATTTTTAATCCCAATATACGCTATACAATAAAGCATGTGACATTTCGTCAGATCCAACAATACGTAACAGACAAAAGGAATAGCAATACAGTACTAGTTGCTAATACAGGGAAACCTTTAGAATATAATAGAATTGTCGTGGGACTCCTGTTCTTGCAGTTACCTTGATGAGTTTAATTTTGTTAATAAGAGGGTCTTGTTGTTTATAATATGTAAAGCAAATACCAATCAAATCCAGCAAGCAAAACAATACTTGACCAAAGAACCAGCTTTCTACTTTAAACGTGATGACATTGGAGCTTTTGTACAGTTAAGCTACTGGGTTAATTATTATTATTATGAGATTTATTATGACATATTCTATATTTATAAATCGTGATTATAAATTGCGTATATTTGAGATAAGATAAGCTGTTTACGAGGCTGGATGGTGCATGATGAAAATACTTTTAAACTGTTAAATGTTTTCTCTTTTCTATAATACAGATCCTGTGGAAATATATGAGCTATCGAGCAAACCCATCCTGCGAATGTTACAAGTGTTTAATGTATGAACCGTAAGTCCAAAAAGTGGATCTCTTTAGCTTTGGCTTTTAGAATGATGCTACAGCATACCTGTGCTATGTGCAAGAATAGCTGTCAATGAAGCGCCGTCTAGAAACCATCTTAAGTGGCAGACAATTGTTTAAGACCTGTTGCAATTAATTATCTACTTTCTTGTGGTCTCTTCTTGTGGCTTTCGAAAAAATCTGAAAACATATACATGTATATAACAGGCAGTTATGAGCGGCGTGCCTATATCCAGAACGTTTATATTTCACGTGCTAAAATGCGTCAATTTGTTCAACGTTTTTTTTCGATAAGTGTTAACAGTTTTCTAATGTATCAACAACCATTTATAATTAAACTCTCCCGCGGAGTGTGCATGCTATCTTAAATTGATGGATAAATGAATAAAACAATTAGTCATGCAGAAAGATAGAATATGTGGGTGCATAACATGGAACACATTAGCCAGAAGCTGTTAACATAAGTCCTGTTTTCCATATTCAATAGTGACCAGATATCTGATAAGATTGATCGTTAATGATCATACATATGTATAAGTTAATTAAAATGTACGCGATTTTTTCCCGCATATACACTCTTAGAAAAATATGGCTCTAATGGAACCCTTTAAGCTTCTACAGTCATGGCTCTGGTGGAACTCTTTTTGGTTCTGTATGGAACCCTCACAGCAACTGTTATAAGTATTTATCCCTTTCTTTTTATATCAAAGAACCGTTTTTGTCGTAATGGTTCCATATAGAACCCTCCTGATTCCATATATAACCATCATATTTTCTTCAGAGCCCCAAAAGAGCCATTATTTATAAGAGGGTACATACATATATCGATACCATGTTAACCAGATGATTGTAGCTGCATGCCACCATAATAAAAAGTAAGAAATCTATTGTTTAAACCGAATCTTTCCAAATGAGATCTTGCTTAATCCGTCAACACATCTCTTAAGTGAAATAGACACAATATTTGTTGAAAGCTCAATATAACTACTGTGTTAACTCATTTGAAAAATTCAGAAATATGGTTTGATGTTCCATATTTACAATAAAATAAATCACAGTATAGACGTCTTGCCACTAAGCCCAGGAAAATTACATTGGCAAACACCTGTCAATATGTTTAATAGTTTTGTTTATTTGATATATCAGCATCACTCTTTCTATCTATACGATTGCATCTATAGAAAGTTTAAGTGTCAACTGATTAGTCTCTTTATATTCTCTCCGATGTTTGTCTCCCTAGGTCTAGAATTCGATCCGAATAGTGTTACTCAGAATAGCAACAACAGCATTGATGAGAGTATCCAATCGATGGGAGCCGGAGTGACGAGTAAAGTACATGTAGAATGTTTGCCTATCTTATCAAACCCACACAATTAAAACATTTGCTTACAGACCACTATGCCTTCTATAAAACACAAATGGCTAGAAGTGGTATACACGCTGGTTTCGGTGACACAATGAGAGTTACTTATTGTGACTATAGCTACCCAGGAACGAAACTTTGTAACTGAACTTCACCTCTATGAGACACAAAATTTGAGACAAAGCCCTTGTCATAACAACCTTTACCTATGGGTGAAAGAAACTGATTTCCTTGAAATATGAGTTATTTGTGGCTATTATACAAATAAATCACATGCAATAACAATCGATTTTAAGAGAATTCAAACATTACTACTTTCAACTTTTACAGAGTTAATGTCTTCAGATTAAACTCTCCAGATTCCCTGATCGCGAAGTTTAAAAACATATCACATGATTTATTAGTCACGAAGAATCACGTAACTGGTATATTGAAACACGGCATCAGTTTCAAACAGCAGAATGTCATTGTGTAATGAGATTAAGTCACCTACTATTACAATCTACAGAACGACGCAATTTGTAAGACGATTAACATCTATTTGGTCATTTTTATTACCAGAAAGACTCATCATCCTTTTTTTGCATCATAAGCAAATAACAGAAAACAATCTTCAAAAAGTGCAATACCAATATGTATGTAGCAGCGAAAATGCATACATGAAAATGATAATTCACTGCATAGTAAAAAGCGGTTTGTTTTCAATCCATGAACTTGATCGCTCTCTCTCTTCGCTAGTTTGACTCAAATGTATACACTATTTTGCAAGCATATATATAGGCCTATACTAGATGTAGCGGGTATAAAGTTATTCATCTGACGAGAAGAAGGTCAGATATATAGATTATGACAATGTAACTTGGCATATATAAAAGAAATACTGGTCTTGTAGAGAAAGAAAAAGAACATCTTATTTTAATGTATATGTTCCGTTGACACATCATGGGTTTACAATGCTCAGGCTCTGAAATCTTAAAGGGGCTAGACAGTATCATTTTATTTGCCATGATCAGAACTCATCGGGGAAACTTTCGCGATTACGAGTTTATTGTTAAGATACGGATATTGAATATTTCAGAGGAAATCTTGAATACCATGAATAGTACTCGGCATGATTAAAGTGATAACACACTCAACGCATCGCGCCTCACGTGTTATGCTTCCCACTATTCAAGCAAACAATATTTCAAAGTTCACTGTGAACCCCCCTGTAGTGTATATGTATTTTTTTCCTTCAACTGCTTTAACAAAACAACCCCAGCTGAACACACTGCCCATGCTGTCAACCAATAACCTTAATTTTTTTTCGAACGTTTGTTTATCATCAAATGAATGGGGTTGGGTTTCCTGTGGTTAGGTTTATATATTTAGAATAAATGAAGAGAGGAAAATGCTGATATATATATATTTCTGAAAAGCAATCACACTGGCACAGGGATGTAGATTACTAAAAAATCGATGAATCATCTCATGTTTTGGATAAACTCCCAGAGACAAATTTCTAATTAGATCGTAATCTCGAGTTGTGTCATGTGTCACCTACATACATCTCGAGAGAAGGTAATAGACATGGTATATAAAGTATTGTTAAAAATGTAGCCAACAAGAAATTCGGTATGGGTTAGCCTACAATCTGGACTTTTAGAGATATAAAATTAGCCAATGATTATATCAGTTATAGAGAATGAGTGTTACAATCTGTCTGATACCGAGGGAATGTTCGCCTTAACAAGCAAGTCCTTTAGATTTGTGTTTCTCTTGTATGCTATAATGAACTTTTTTAACAGACGAATAGACACGTTAGGCACACGATTTTGATATTCCTGTATAAGGAGACTAGCAAACTGGGTGCTACATGTAGGTTTGTCATATTCTAATACAAATGATATTATTTATTTTGTAGACCCGTTACCTGGTTCCTATGAAACGCATTGGATACAACGTTTGAAGAGTTTTAATCCAATAACCATCTCTTTCTAAGCGTTTCTGTTTGGTTTCCTCTTCAGGCGGAATATTTTGTCTTTTCCAATCGGCATGATTTCAAAATGATCTTTAACCAAACGGTAAGGAAGAGAGAAATGTTCAGCTATTGGGAATATGAGATTTGAACTATTGGATCTTATCAATTGTTGGCTTTAATCTGAAGGGGATTTTTGGTTTCACCAACATATTGTTTCAGACACTTGAGGTATAAAATATTTTTCTAATAATAAAGATTTCTAGTTTGATGAGCATCAAAGGAAGCCTTATCTGGTATGTAATTATTTAGTTTGCCTCTCACCTTCATGTGTTTTGAGGACCCGCCTGACTGTTACAGGGCGATTTACGTATTTTCGTTTAGGAGCTGATTCTAGCCATTGGTCTAAATTATAACTGTTCATTGTCTGAGGGTTTGGAATTTAATTTGTCGAAGAAGTCGCCTAGTATATGAAACTATCCTCTTGGGAGAATGGCCTTAAAGACATCAGACCAAGCCTGATTGAAGGTACCTAGACTGCTATGATTCCTGTGAAGCCTTATTATTTGGTATTTAAGAATTCCCTTAAAGGTATGTGGTGGATAAAATGATTTAGCATAGAGTAGTTGATGGGTATCTGTAGGCTTAAAGAACATCTTAAAATCCAAAGACCCTACTGTTTCTAAATTGGGGCCCTTGTATAATGTAACATCTAAAAAACTATAAACTATCAAAGCTGATATATAGTGTGCTATGTATATATGATTTAGAGAAGAGAAATGTTAGAAATTAAAAATTAAAACTTTTGCGCTGAAGACATTTATATCTACAATCGAATTTTTTCAATACGCCAATCTCACAAATAAAAAAGCATATGAATAGTCTTAAACTTCTTTCACGAGAAACTGTGATAAGGGATGTTCAATTTTCTCACCAATCAAAGTGAAGCAGACGTGTTAACAAATAATATGCTATATCCCTAAATTAGTTTATTCATGCTGGATTGCATTTAACACTTAAACAATAAGACCAAACAAAAACAAAATCAATAACAAATGCGGCAATGCTCAACAAAAAAAAAAAAGAAATAAAAAATAATAATAATGGAAAAATGTAAATGTTGTCGCATCCCATATTTAAAAAAGTATCACCTAAATTTAACAAAAACTAATATGCCGTGACCAGGATTCGAACCTGGGTTGTCTCGGCCACAACGAGAAGTCCTAACCACTAGACTATCACGGCTTGATTGTGATTGCCAGGTTATCTGAACCTATCTCAAGACAAGTAGATATTGTTTCACAGATGCCTTGATTCCCATGCGATGTTTATTCTGTGTACATTCAAACATAACTTGATTTAGCATGGATATAGAAATCTATGGCTCAGTGTTTGTTTACTGATTCAAATTCATCGTAAATCTTTAATTGCTTACGTATTGTCAAACATTGGTAAAGTTTGGTCTATCAGTTTTCACATTATTGTATCTGGGAAATTAAGTCGATCTGTTTACACTTTTGGGGCGGATGTACGGGTATATACAAACATATTACAGCCTATATAGAATACTATCCTATAGGTATTGAGGATACCTGTAATGCGGTAACAAAAGGAAGACATGAGCGTTCTATGGGATAGTCAGATGCATGGTTTTATATTGTCATATAGAGTTTTATGTGACAAAGATGTTTTATAGGCCCTGATGAAGTATAGCATGCGACCAGACAGTTCATTTGCCCACAATGCACCAACCCGCAAATTGTTTTCGTTGAAGTTCGCGAAATGAACGAGATGAATATGTACACTCTTTATGCTCATACATAATATTTTATGTGGCCAGGCTGATATAGTCAGACGTAGTGTTTCATGCCGCTAGATTGGTTTATATATATATTGTGTAATGTAGTCAGATTGTTTGATATACTCAGACGTAGGGGAGAATGGGGACCGATGGTCCATTTTTCACATATTTGGGCAAAGACAGTCTAGTTTTCGCAGATACACTTTAAAAATGTACATACGTATTGAGCTACTGTAGATGCTTATTTCAAATACTGATTTGTAGATCTGTTTCCAAAAGTGCCGTCTTGGAGTCCATTGGCCCAAAAGCTGCCAGATGGCCCATGGGTCCCCAAGATAAGGGACCAATAAGCCACCTATTGGGGTCCAAAGGACCATAAGCTACAACCTAGGAAAAAATACAAACACACGTAAATGACTACAAAACGTTTTAAGGCATCATCAGACAACTTCTAAATTAGATTAACATGGGTGTGAAGACGGTCATATGGACGTGTTAACGGAAAACCTTCCATGCCATGTTTCGCCTGTAACTTGAAACAAGTTTTTTTTACGGTTCATGTAAGTATCCTGAAATTGCAGTACTCAAGAAAGACAACCTAAATCTAAGGATACGGCAAATATATATATGAATATATATTTGCTATTGTCCTATTACTCAAGAATATATCCATCAAAATTCATATTGAATTGAATTATCCCCTTTCGGCGCTTGATGGTTCCTAAAACTGACTCAACTGAAGTTATTTCTTCCTGAATGGGTTCAACAAAGGCACAGGAGACCGTGTGTCTTGCTGAGCGTCGCAGAAACTGGATTTCATAGTCGCCATCCCTATCTGTTGGCTGTTTTACAATGCCAATATAATTAACAACGCTGCGTTCTCTGGCATAGGCCTACTCAACAAGAACATACTCGCCAAGATCTGTTTTCGTTCTTTCTTGCGGTGAATTCTGAAAGCTATATTCTGAAAAGTATCAGAAATGAGTTTGTAAACTCGGTAATAGTATTCGATAACAGTAACTATTTCACATTGACAGGTAATTGGGTTGGTCAGTGGCTACAAAGGGAGATAATTATGGTACTCCTATACCAGGAAGTGCCATATATCTCATTGACTAACAAAAACATCATATGATTATTCATACAAATTGTTATGTTATTCAATGATATAGGTGGCACTGTCAGTTATATGAGTAACACATTATCTCCCTTTTTAACCACTGGCCAACCCAATAGCCCATCGGTCCCTAACAACAGCTTGACAGCATTTAGCCCCTTGTACAGAAGAATCAAAAAGAAAATTAATTTAAATTAAACTATGTTTGGATATCAAGAGGTAATACAAAGAAACACAAATGCAGACCTAGCACCTCTGTAGGACCTATTAGAACAGTTGTATTAAACATGTACAGAAAGAGGTCATAATTACTAAACACTGTCAAAAACTTTCATACAGTTCCAGCTTCACTGTACTCAATTGAATCAAACTCCAAACAATATGGCGGAAAGTGGCAAGGATGACAGGTCTGGTCAAGACATACATGTAAAGAGGGAGCTCTCACCATACGTTTGAAATATACATGGGTGGCCCGTAGGTCCCTTTGGCTCATCGGTCCCCAGTCTCCCCTACGCTATACCAGGCCATCGCGCATTAGTTTCCGCTAATATTTGGGGCGACGTATGCCACAGACCATCAAAACAAAATGGTCCGGGTGTATCGTAGTGTCAATCTCTCGACGTAGGAAGTAGAGTCGATTATATTTTAGAATGGGGTGTCAGGATAAATCAAATAAGTTAAACTAATATTTTGGTATACTTTTAGATTACAGTAGCATAAAGTTAAAATATTAAAATACTTGTATCATATTGTCTTTCTAGTTTGCTCTTTGCCACCCAAAACGGATCCTTGTAGAGGGTATTTCATTCGTTATTACTTCAACACGAAGTCACAAGAATGTCAGCAATTTATTTATGGCGGCTGCCAAGCAAACGCAAACAATTTTCTCACCAAGAAGGACTGCGAAGATAGATGTCTAGCCTAACTTCAACTGTCCACAACATTCAATACGTTAAATATGACAATGGTCCTGTTTTTCAAAATGTTTCCAATGTCATCTCGATGTATCATTTAAAAAGCCAGTGGACCTATAATTATGATTATTTACAAATCTATCTCTTTTTGATTAAAGTTATTGTCCACAAACTATATTATTTCATTATATTGTATATTATTTCATTATTTCAAATATACATTTCTCCGCATTAAATCCCAATCAAACAAACAAACAAACAAACAAACAAACAAACAAACAAACAACATACCTTAAACTTCGTGACAGTTCAATCAGTGCATGAAACCACCTTCGACGCTACTGGCAACACACAATGAAACGACAGAGACCTGTTCAGTAGAGCAAGTGCTTGCAATCGTTCGGACGAGCTCGAGAGGGCTACCAAGCGAGAGCGATCGCTCGGTCTACTGAACTACAGACAATCGCTAGACACATGCGCAACAACATATGGATTTTGTGTTGTGAGAGCACCAGCGTAACAGGAAACTGTCTCCAACTATTTGCTCTTTCCTCCGCTGTAATGGAGTGCTCAAAGAGACAATGGGCTTGAATCCACTAAAGGTCAATGCGAATTTCCCATTGGTCCAGCGACGTCTGCTGAGTACCATTTTCACCAAAGACAACTGCTTGAGTGACAATCTCGTCGACGAAAACCAGAAGCACCCTGCCGTCAGAGTTGCACGTTATACAAGGTATTTTTTAATGGATTTGAAGTCAGTATAGTTTCCCGCGGAACGACGTTCATTGGACCATTAAGCCTTTAATGGTATGATTGCTTCGCAAGACATAATACCGATATGTTGACCGATATGTATAAAAAGACGCAAGACATGAATTGTTTTTGAAAAGATTTATCGAATAAAAATTTGGCGTTCAAGAAGCTTGGCACGAAAACATTCAGCACTGTACCCATAAACGGCTCTAGATAGCAAAGATCTGGTCCCATGTGTTCCGAGTTGAAGTGTGAAATAATACTTACACTGGCAAATGTGATTTACAACCAGCGAAGGGCATTAGCAAAAGCTCACTGACAGGACTAGTGTGAGTTAGAATCAGAGAAGGACATTAACATTAACAAACTGGTAGGACTGGTGTGAGATAGAATCAGAGAAGGACATTACCATTAACAAACTGGCAGGACTTATGTGAGTTATAATCAGAGAAGGACATTAACATTAACAAACTGGCAGGACTGGTGTGAGTTAGATCCAGTGAAGGGCACTAGCTAAAACTAAACTGATAGAACTGGTGTAAGTTAGAATCAGAGAAGGACATTAATATTAACAAACTGGCAGGACTTGTGCGAGTTAGATCCAGTGAAGGGCACTAGCTAAAACTAAACTGACGGGACTGGTGTGAGATAGAATCGGTCAAGGACATTAACATTAACAAACTGGCAGAGCTGGTGTGAGTTAGATCCAGTGAAAGTTATTATCAGATTAAACTGACAGTCTTAAATTGATGTGTGTTGCAAACAGCACTGAACATTTCTAAAATAAACATTCAGGAATGATTGATTGATTTATTGATTGTTTCGCATTTACGCCGTATTTAAGGATATTTTACTTATACGACGGCTGTGTATTCTATCAATAATTGACACTAGCACAACCAGATATAAAGCGTTTCCATAACGTTGGAAAGTTAAATTTCATCCAGTGCTAAGTGACGACACCATTGCTACGCTTCGAATTAACTGCCCTTAGCCAGGATTAACGTGAGTTACCAGCAGTGAAAGACATAAGCAGACCAATCTGACAAGATTGATGTGAGTTACAGATGCTGAATGTTGGCAGACCACATAAACGCAAGATTGATGTGAGTTACACATGCTGAATGTTGGCAGACCACACAAACTCAAGATTGATGTGAATTATAAACAGTACTGGACGTCCGTAGCACATATTGTGAATATAGGTAAAACTGTAATTATTCCTTAAAAGGATGGATGAACGTTTCACTAGGTTGGACTCTGTTCAGTTTGTTGAGTTTATAGTTGTAAAATAGCGCTAAGGTTTTGTTTCAGATGTCGCTGTTAACCATTGATAGGATCCGCATAAGAGCCACTTCCCCAGCGTTTGTGCAGTTACTTCGTAAGAGTTTCTGAATCGAACAGTTTAGGCTGTCGTTACAGTACCTGGTGTGGCAAAACAGCTTTTCACAGGCACTGAAATTAACAAAATAAGGTAGTAATATAGGCCTACAGTTATTCTTCGTGGATTGTTTGCAGCGTTTGTATCCCACTATCACTCTAAGACGTTATCAAACCTATCAGAAATGTTAACGTAACACACGCGAACCGCTATGGTAAAAGTTATCGTAACACATACGAACCGCTATGGCCTATGTTATCGTAACACACACGAGCCACTATGGGAAATGGTATCGTAACACAAACTAACCACTATGGAAAATGTAATCGTAACACACGAGAACCACTATGGGAAATGTTATTGCAACACACACGAACCACTATTGTAAATGCCATCGTAACACACCCGAGCCAATATGAGAAATGTAATTTAAAAAAAAAAAAAAAGAAAAAAAAAACGCGAACTACTTTCGGGAATGTTATCGTAACACAAGCGAGCCAGAAAATGGCTTAATTTTAAATTGAAAATATCTTATAGTATGACATCTGTTGACTGTAAATACAATTCAAAGAGATACGTATTCGAATCTTCAAGTAGGCCATTGACTGATTGATAAGAAGAAATACATGATGTCCAGACACAAACTCGTGGGAAAACATGGTCCTTGATAGCTACGGTACTTGTGTCTTCCAAAGCGAACGCTACCATGATTCTGCACTTTATCTTCGAATATATACCGAGTTTATGGCCTTACCTTGATTTAAATCATTCCGACTTCTTCCTTGAACACTTGTGTGTTAGATCGACCAATAAAACGGCAACTTGACGTCCGTTTTCAGGTCAAAATCAATCAGTTCTCATCAGTATACCTAGATCGATTTAAGCTGTCTTCCCGATTTGAGAACGAGATTTGGCGTGACATGCCTGGGTCTCTCTCAGTTGGAAACCTTCCCTCGGTGAGTGGTCATTAAACAGGACAGAATGCTTTTTGGCGAGGTTAGAGGCCATACAGATTCAATATTATTTGTTTATTCATAAGCAGGCCTTATTTCGAAAGGTTTCAAAGGCTGGACGTCGTATTTCTATTGACTGTATAATACAAGTCTAAAAGATACGTATTCGCATCTAGGTCCTGATTTGCGCGCACTAAGCTGGCCATATAGCTGTCCTATGTAAGACGTCGACGGTTAAATCATATGGTGAACTTACCTCCATATTTAGAGGATGATTTATCACAGAGATCTTTGTAACCGCCATTCGCTAAAAACAAGGTGAAGGCTGGGTTCCACCAGCTAGGTATGGAACTTCCTCGCTTCACCATGACTGCTGTTCCTGTCTCTGCGCACTGAAGTACTTCCGGTAAAGTATCAAAGCCAGGTATCGCAGTGCGTGGAGAAAACAAAGCATCTACCTAAAATGTTAATTTTCAGATATCAGAGCGGAAATAAAGACAACCAACACAAAGGATGTCAGTCGTATCGTGAACTAATTCTTGTTCAGGCCTCAGAGATGACATGTAGTAGATAAAATGTGCGATCTTTTATTTGCTAAAGGTCAAGACCAATTTATTATCTATCAAAACTATTTTTTGCGGATTATATTTTGAAAGACATTAAACCGTTTTCCATTTGGAACCGGGATGGTATAACCAATATTTCGTCATATGGAAAACCGGAAGTGAAGATATTGTTCGCAGGTATCGTCAATGCAGTCTTTATTGACAATACTTAGTCGTGATTTTTACCCTAAAAATACAACAACATTATCACCATTTAAACAAGATCAAGATTAAGTAAGTCTAGAATTTTGTCTTTGTCCGCCATGTTGACAAAGCAGCCTACTCGCCACAACACCACATGACACTTAACCCACGCCAAAATATGGCAGACTATTGTACGTTAATAAATTATCACAATAGAGCTGGTCGCTGTTCAGGCATGAAAATGGTAAGATGATGAAGGGAAATGTCAAATAAAAAATAATTGTTAATCTTTCTTTAATCTTATTTAGTAGCGTGTGCAAAATTCACGCCGAACCGTTTGATCTGTTCATTATTGTGCCTGAATGGCTCGGCTGGTTGTCTTTGTTCTACTGTGTGGCCCAGTTATTGGCTGTTACTTCTTGTCTATAGACAGATCCAAACCTGCTATCCGGTGTCCATGTCACATGTTTAATCTACAAATCCCTACAGTAGGACGAGTCAGTGGCGACAATGTTATAGGCTATGTATCAAATTCTAAAATGACAACGTTTACAAAACACATATAATTTTTCTCAGTGTATGCTTTTCCTGGACGGCTTGGATGATCGTTTTGAATTTGTGTAAGCCACGGTCAACACAGTGCGACATTTGAAAGATATTGATCGAAATGAATTCTAACAAATTCAGAAAAAAAAATGTCAATTACGACAGTTGTTCATAATCTGTCGTATAAATTGTAAAGACAGCAAGTCGATCGTATGAGCTCTATACAACGTCAAAGGTTGCCTTTATAAAGGCAAAGGCACTCCCCGATGCACCCATTACGGAGTAGGCAAACCGATGACCTTTCGCTGCGAACAATATCACCATTTCCGGTTATTGGATTAACTAATGAACGGTTATGATTCCTCGGTTTCAAATGTGACACGGTATAATGCCTTTCAAAATATCCTTTGCAAATATAAGTTCTGGCCGACAATCGTTGGTCTTGTTCCTCACCTAACCGCCGTTTTTAAGTATCGTTTAAATCCATACTTGCTTTTTCGTATGTTTTTAATAATACAAAATTTACTGTATTTTTATTTCTTCTTTTTTTTTCTTCACAAAATCCGAACTAATTAAGCCTTACACCTACATCCGTCATTTTTTCTTGATCTTGAATTCTGATCAGGGTTATTTGATAATGGATTATTCAGTATTGAGAAGCCCAACGTTTTATTGATTAAAATCTCCATGTTAGCACTTACAGTTCCGTTAAGAACCAGTTCCCTTGCCTCTACGATTCCACTCGCTACTATGACTTTAGCACCAGTTCTTCCGAGTCGATTCAAACACTGTGCATCTGTGGCCGCTCCAGTTAAGTGGGCTATAAATTGAAAAAGGGCAATGTTGAAACATGAAGCAGCACTTGATTGATTGGTTGGTGTCTTACGTCGTGCTTTAAGCTATTTCACTTACTAGTATATGACGGCGGTGTATTCCAACAATAATTGACACTAGCACAACCAAGATGTGAAGCGTTTCCATAATGTTGGAAAGTTAATTTTCCTCCAGTGCTAAGTTAAGACAGCATTGCCACTCTTCAAACAAACTGCCCTAAGCTAGAGGGCGAGCAGTACTTGAAGACTTTCTATCTGTTGAGGTGTTTCATCCTCGTGTGGACAATGTAACTTTTTTTTAGACTTTATCTTGTAGGCCAACTTTTAGTGTTCTTTAAAACCTTCTTCACTCTTGCCGTTAATCCAAGCTTGAATCAAAATAATACTTGAAAACAATGGTAAGCATTAATGGCCAACAACAAAGTATACATGTATAACCATACTATATGAGTGATAATGCTGTTAACATCGGACAGGCTATTTTGTATGATTGGGTATTTAGCAGTCCTTGCGGTTATTGCACTTTTTTACCAAGTGCCATTCATATGGACGGGAAAAACCGCGGCAAAAAACGAAGACAAAACTGTAAAATCAGATTGATTGATTGGTGTTTTACACCGTGCTCAAGGGTAGCCGATTTCACTTGTATGACGGCGTGTATTCCAACGAAAATTGACACTAACACAACCATAAAATGTGAAAGTGTTTTGATAAGTCGGAAAGTTAATCTTCCTCTAGTGCTAAGTAAAGACAGTATTGCTACTCTTCAAATAAACTGCCCTTAGGCAGAGGGCCTGTAAAATCAGAAGACGCAACAACTGATCGGTCCCTTGATGAAGCTCTTTCCACCAGGTGCATTGTCCTCGACGTGGGTTGGGGAATCAACCCCTATACAGTCAAGTCACATGTCATACTAAAATATAATCGATACAACTTCCTACGTCGAGACATTGACTCTAAAATACACCCTGGCCGTCTTGTTTTGCACTTCTTTTATTTGCTGGTCTGTGGCATACGTTGCCCCAAATATTGGCGGAAACTAATGTGCGATGGCCTGGCATAGCGTAGCGTTTCCATAACGTTGGAAAGTTCATTTTTCTCCAATGCTAAGTAAAGACAGCATCGCTACTCTTCAAACAAACCTCCCTTAGCCAGAGGGTCGTAATTTTAAAAGATAATTTGACCATGCAAACATTATGTTTGTTTGTTTGTTTGTTTGGTCGGGGTTTACCGTCATACTTTAAGTTTATTTCACTCACATGACGGTGTGCCGGCCCAATGGGTGAAGGAAACCACCCTCGACGCCACTAGCAACAAACAAAGACAAGACAGGACAAATACAGAACAGCCACAGGACGTTATACAATGACATCAAAAACAGATCGGCTTCACATCGCACTTTAGTTCTGAGAGCACCAGAGCAACAAATTACGTACTTATTGTTGTGTCTGTAAGGTTATTTGGATTAAAGTGTGCCGGGTTTCCCGGTTTCACCTGAAACCTAGACATGCTTTTCTTAAAAGCCACAGTGAAATCCACAGCATTCTGCCTTCCAATTGTGTCATCATAACCAGGACACGCGTCGAACCAACCCGCCATTAAACCTGTTGAAACATAAAATTTAAGAATACTGGGATAATGGTGATGTCATTCTAGAAACGTAATCAGAGCATAAAATATCATTGTGAAAATAAAACAAAATAAAAACATTTCATCTTTACATAACATACCTCTGCCCGGATAGAAGTGATTATCAACCGTTTGAACACACTCCACAAATGGTAGCAAGGTGAACGCACATTTCTTGGATGCCAGTTTACACACTGAAAACAGAATGTCAGAATCCGTCTTAAACCTCTTAGCTATGAATAAGTTTTTGACGGCATTTATTGGCAAAGCTGTGAAGATTGTGTTGTTATATATTGATTGAATGCGTAGCTGGCATAATGGACTGGCCCCAGTGAAGGCAACGTTGCATATTTTATACTGTTTATGGAGGTTTTTGACATTTTATAAACATTAATCAGAATATTAAGACTTGGAGCCAGTTCCACAAAGCGATCTTAGCCTAAGTTCAACTTAATTGTCATGACGACCAACAGTGAAGGTATTGTGTCGCCATGGTAATCAAGGTCAACTTGGACTGAACGCTTTGTGGAACTATACCCAGAAGCGTCATTTAGGCATAGCCATTACACATATCTGTGCTAAATTACGATTTTAAATTCGGAAATATAAAAGGCTTAATTGCGATTTAAACACAGCTATTCTTTGTTAAGTGTCTATAGATTTGCAATGTTTTCTATACAAATCTTCCATTGCCTGTATGTACAATGACGTGTGACTAACCTTCATACACGAGGTCCACTGTAAAGCCCTGCAGAATGCCTGCGTCATCTCTGCAACAAAGCGTTAACATTATAACTCAGTTTAATGATAATATGAAAGTATTTTATATTATTCAAGTGTATCTTCAGTACCGTCTTAAACACTAACGGCACAGGTTCTTTGAAAATTTGTCGAGTTAACACTATGTCGTGATTGGTTGATTTGTGTTTTACGCCCTGCTCAAGTGTATTTCACTAAAAATAATGCCGTGTATTTCAACAGTAATTTATACTACGACAACCATAAAATGTGAAGTGTTTTGCTTTGTTGGAAAGTAAATGTCCCTTCGTTGCTAAGTTCAGACAGCATCACCACTCTCCAAACAAGTTGCCCTTGGCCAGGAGACAATTATTCAATCTCTAGAACTGATACCGTACCATCCAGCAATTTAGTTCCGGGTTCCAATTTTTCGCATTAAAACAAGCTGTTCTTCATCACTTTGCCATATAAGGTCTTCTTGTATAACACGAGGAAACAACCAAATTTTGTTGAACTGGACATTATTGTTTATATTATTTTCACAATCTACATGTGCGAACTAATTCAAGAGCTCTGTTCCATTTAACTTTGATTTGTTGGTTTGATTGGGGTTTAACGTAGTACTCATGTGTATATCCCTCATATGACGACGGATTGTCCACTTGTCCACACTGTTCCTTGCCTAATTATCGTGGAAAACCGGGATAAAACTTCTTAAAAACCACCCCCGCGATTGCCGGAGTCACATCGTGTGACTCACTCATATACCTGAGGGTCGACAGATTCGATCCCATGAAGTAGAATTAGTAAGCGCACACGCTAACCACTAAGTCACGGCCGCGGCCATTTAACTTGGGATACTTACTCATAAAAGTATGGCTTTCGATTAGCACCTGTTGAAAATACCCACGTCTTTTCTGGTTCCTGAAATACATAACGTCATGATGAATACTTTATTAAAATGATTAAATATTTACGGCGTAAACTAATATAGAATATATAGACACTGATGTATAAAATATGCAAGCAAATGGGAGGAATTATTTAAATTCTTTTTAACCGTATACTCAAAGCGCATATCCACACCTATTGGTATATACCTAATCGATCAATACGCCCATAACCGCTTAAGGAAGCTTTGTAACGTATGTCTTGGGCGTCGACCGTCTTTGCCAGTTGTCTCCATCTTGATCAATGTTAGGGAAATTGATCATTCTAAAATAGAATCGATTCCATTTCCTACGTCGAGACATTAACTCACAGATACATCCGGACCATCTTTGAACTTCTTTCATTTGCTGGTCCGTGGCAAACATCGCCCCAAATGGCGTAAGACCACTATTATCAACTTCCTTTGTGTCACCCGAATATAAATCTTAATAAAAACGGTGTGTTGTCTTGTTTTATTTGTTCTGCTCCTGCAAATTTGTTTTTGTTAGAGTATTTGGTATTGATGTGCAGTAATTTAGAGGAGGTTTCAGGTGCGTGTAATATTATAGCCTAAATATGTCACATTTGGTGTATTTATCACCATTTGATGGAGGGGTGATTCGGCTGTTGTTTACATTCTGAAGGTACCTTGGCAACCCCTATCACATTGCCGGCTATGTAGCTAAAAATTTCAACCGTCATCCCCTGTCAAGATTTTTATGTTGAACTCCACCCACAAGGACATAGTAAGGTATGTGCCAGGCGTTTTCGCCCAAGGAAAGTTTTGGAGTGAGCTGTGGAGCCAAACGTTAACATTACGGCTTATGGCAAATTAATAGCGGTCTTGCGCCAAATATTGGCGGAAATAAATGCGCGATGGCCTGGCATGGCGTACGAGAGTTGTCTTAGTCCGGTCTACTATAGAAACTCTCGCGAGAATACGATTTAGGAATCGATAAGCTCAGCAAGTGAATGAACTCGACCCTTTGCGTCAGGAAGATGGGACTAAACAGGGAATGGGAAGTTAATCGGCAGCAGAACGATGTTTATAGTTAACCGCGTTAGAAACAGTGTTCTGAATACCAACGCTCCAGCAGAGAAATGACTTTCATCTCTTTGTTATTGTTTCCCTATTAACAGATATTGTGAGTAAGATACCGTATAGAAACTAATATTATTAATCCGAGATACTCTGAATGATAAGCCGTAGATGACCCTGCGTTGGTATACGCTGCATCCTCTGGAACAAAGGGGCATCATTCGATTGAATTACACCTGTTAAAATTTTATCAACCAATTAAAATATTTTGCAAAAATTGGACGTGAAAAAATCTCAGAACCTCTAAACGTACGTTCGCGCAATAATAGTACACGGGAAACAATTTGTGATTGGTTCAAATAAATCGACGCGAAGTCCCTGAGCAACCATCTTCGATAACCAACTACACATGTTACAATAACACTGTTCGTTTACAACTGACCCGTACCTTCTGTTTATTACTAGCCGTGTCTCATTGTAACACGCCATCAGATTGGAAACCCACAGTTCCCATGCAGCTAATTAATTGCGTGGCTGTAGATTCTGGTTATAGGGCCTCGGTCCGCCAAGGGTTGTAACGTGGAGTAGCTCGGAATAAAACTCTTGGTCAGCGAAGATACAAACGAATATAAGCTGTATCGTTATGCCTCCACAATGTTTGTGGAAGGCCGATATTTACCACGCAGTTTCGCGGGAACATCGGAAAGATTTGTGCCTGTACAACTGTATAATGTTTTCTAGCGGCTGAACAAACGTAGATAGCTGTAATTATTCTGTCTGGTTGTAATGCAAAGTTAACTCGGAATGAAACCCTTGGCTAGCGAAAACGGTAAGGATGAATATCTATGTGATAATTGGCTTACTTAGATAGAGAAGGGGGCTCAAATCCACGAGTCAACAAGAGCAAGTAGTCCTTTGTCAGTATGTGGAAATAGCTGGCGTAAGACCACTATAAAGAACTTGCGTTTTGTCACCTTCGAATATAGTTCTTAATAAAAATGGTGTGTTGTTTTGTTTTATTTGTTCTGCTGCTGGAAGTTGGTTTTTGGTCGAGTATTTGATATGTATGTGAAGTAATTGAGTGGAGGTTTCTGGTCAGTGTAATATATTATAGTCTAAATAGGTCACATTTGGTTCATTTATCACCATTTGATGGAGGGGTGATTCGGCTGTTGTTTACATGCTGAAGTTAGCTCGACAACCCCTATCCCATTGCCGGCTCTCTAGCTCAAAATTTCATCAGTCATCACCTGTCAAGATTTTAACATGGACCGATTAAGGTATGTGCCAGGGAGTTTTTCCCAACGAAAGTTTGGGAGGGAGGTGTGGGGCCAAACGTTAACATTACGGCTTATGGCAAATTAATAGTGGTCTTGCGCCAGCTAGGGCTAAAGATTTATCAGCCTTCGTCTCGTATAGTGGATCCGTTCGCGCCTAAAGGCGGAATGGTGCATCAGCTTGGACATCTTGATGAGCAGCATCTCTGCGATCAGTTATGGGTATAATGCTCAGATTTGTTGACTGGAGACGGACAACGAAACTATAAGGAGACGACCCGATTACCATACAGATGTTGGATTTTCCTTAAAAATTCTTCTTTTTTTTCAGTAGAATAAGTTATAATTAGAGTGAAGTTAATTTGATATTTATGCCCCTGTTAGTAACCTCAACCGGGAATATGATTTTGTGCTACCTAGCACTCTGTGGCTATTAAAACAGTAAACAGCTTTGTTGACATTGCAGGAGGATAGATAAAATGTTGGATTTCGACTGTTTAGGAAAATCTTTAGCTTTGAAAAGCTTCGAAAAGCTAAGTAATCTGCATTCAAAGTTCAAAACTCACAGCCGTGCCGATTTCCTCAGTCAAATTTTAACCAATTACCAGCTATTTCGAAAATCTGAATGAATTATATTTCAGTGGGACATTATGTAACCTCAATCCATTACGTACACCTACGTCATTTACCAGATGCACAATTATGAACTGCTATTAAAATACACATTTGCTTCATCATGTTCGAGAGGTTTGGGCCATGGAGTTGTTGTTTCCGCTCAGTGAAAACGTCGGACATAATTTGGTTTTTAATTGTAAACCTTCGACTTTATGTTATGAACATACAGTCTATTAACGAAAGGAAAGTATATGCTGCTATTTTTATTTTTGGTCACATTATATCGATTCTTGTATGGGTTAATCAAACGCTTTCTCTTCTTTACACCCACGTGAAGTGTTGTTTCTCTTTGTCATTTATATACACTTCAGGGAGCTTATTACATGCGAATATGTACCTTTTTAACTTATATTATACAGTCTTTCCGACGGGGTGATTGCACTGTATACCAACTAATTAATTTGTGGGATTCCATTTGCAAATCTTTAGATGATCGTCGTGATGTACGTTCTATTTATTTTGATGTAAGTAAAGCTTTTGATAGGGTTT